>JACEFZ010001925.1:22500-140000 GCA_014155875.1 Cepaea nemoralis | reverse complement strand
TTCTTCTACTTTTTTTTCGTCTGTTGCTGCTGATGCTGATTCTACTGCTGCCGCTTCTCCTTCCCCCTTCTCCATCTTCTGCTACTTCTTCTTCTTTTTCGCTCGCGTCTTTCCCCTCTTCCCTCCATTACATTTCCATCTTTCGCCATACTCACCCCCGCCCCCTTTTTCCCCCTCTCACCCCGTTCCCCACACAGCAAAACACAGCCGTGTAATTTTCTATAATAAATCATTAAATTGAGTGGGCTGTATCGATCCCGTGCACCTATGACGCAACAGACTTCCCAGCAAATAAAGTCCATGGCGAATGCGATACAATGGAGCATTAACCCCTCAGCATTGACATGGGCGGATCGATCCTGACTTAAGTAAAGCGAGGAAATAAAATAGACATTTTCCTGGGTTTCCGATCAATAATAGATGAGAAATAGAGGATGGAGGGGGATGGGAGGTGTGGGGGAGAGGATGCTAAGAGTAGGACAGGGTAAACTAACAGTAATATCTAGCAGATGTACATCAACAGTTATGTCTAGTACAGTGGTTCTCAACCGGTGGGAATCCCCCCCTCCCCAGGGGGGAATTTTAGGGTTTCCAGGGGGGGGGGGGGGGAATTAAGATTATTTCAAGATCGCGTTAATACAAGAACCGATTACTTGATATTGTTTTTCCCTTCATACTGTACGGTTCTGTACGTCTCACCCTTCTAAAATTCATTTTATAAAGTAAGTAGACCCACAAATCACGTTTTATGAGGACGTCTAGACTTGTTTTAGTATGTGCTATTAAATTTAGCTTCCATTATTACGTATACTGTGTAGGGGCGGGGTGGGATTTTTAGGTAGGAAATACGAAAGGGGTGAATGACGTTCTGAAAATATGGTGGAAAAAAAAGGGGGGGGGGGTGGGCACGGGCCAAATTTTTAGGTAGGTAACACGACAGGGAAGGGATGACGTTCTGAAAATATGGTGAAGGGGGGCACGGGCCAAAAAAGGTTGAGAACCACTGGTCTAGTAGATGTAAACTAACAGTATTATATTGTAGACGTAAACTTACAGTAATGTATAGTAGATATAAACGAACAGTAATGTATAGTAGAATTAAACTAACAGCAAACTACTGAACGTAACACTTGCCTAGTACATCAACACCAACTGAAAAATGCTGGTGTTGACTGCAACGTCCCGTAAGGGATACGCAAAACAAAAAAAAAATAGTAGATGTAAACTAACAGTGATGTATAGTAGATGTAAACTAACAGTAATGTCTAGTAGATGTAAAGTAACAGTAATTTATAGTAGATGTAAACTAGCAGTAATGTATAGCAGGCGTAAACTAACATTAACGAATAGTAGATGTAAACTAACAGTGATGTATTGTGCCTGTAAACTAACAGTATTGTCTAGTAGATGTAAACTAACAATGATGTATAGTAGATGTAAACTAACAGTAATGTATAGTAGATGTAAACTAACAGTAATGTATAGTAGATGTAAACTAACAGTAATATCTAGTGGATGTAAACTAACAGTAATATCTAGTGGATGTAAACTAACAGTAATATCTAGTGGATGTAAACTAACAGTAATATCTAGTAGATGTAAACTAACAGTAATGTATAATACATGAAAACTAACAGTAATTATCCAGTAGATGTTAGTATGAACATAGTATAGAGGGAACGTATGCTTATTTAAGCGGGTGCGTGGATGTAAGGGTGATGAAGTTGCGCTGGCAAAGATATGAGCGTCGGCGGGCTAGGATTCCATTCCTGTGCTCGTCGCTGGCTACGGGAGTAAAAGACTGACCACTTATTCTCCATGCACTCCACCTACAAATTCTTATGATCCTAGGAGATGACAGGTCCATACAGGGTTCGTGCTTCAGGACTTATGCAATAGGTCACTGTCATTGACTGTCAGACAGAGAGTTAGTTAGTAGCATATCGTTTACAGGGACGTCGAAGCCAGGCCCCAGAGTTTTTTGGACTGTTGGTGATTTCTTGGTAAGGTTACGTTCAGCACTTTGTCATTACCAGACTCCCTGGCGAAGAGACTAACGACGCTGTTCATAATCCCGTATACTCTCGTAAGAAACACAGCTGCGCGAAATTCGGCAGAGGATCGCGTTCGCGTTGGTTACTTACGAAGGGTATGTGAGCCGATCGTTCAGAAAGCAATGGAAAACTACTGAACGTAAAGCTTGCCAAGACATCAACAGCAGCTGAAAAATGTTGGTGTTGACTGCAATGTCATATAAAGGCATTTTTTTCCCCCGCGTTTCCATCCTGTTTCAGGATATTGCGGTCAACATCAGCATCTTTCAGCTGTATGTTGATTACTAGGCTAGATTACGCTCATCAGCACGCCACGACTTTCTGAGCGACCGGCTCCATACTCTCGTAGGTCACTGGCGCGACTCGAACCACTTCCAATTCTCGTACGCTCACGTCAACCACGAGAGTATTCGGGTTACGGAGAAAGCTGCTAACTCCTCGGCCAGGGAGCTGGCCATGTAAAGGATGTGTGGAAAAAAAACACAGTTTGTCATTGTTTTCTGAACTACTGGATTCATACCATTGTATGAAAAGTAGCAACAGGCAGTCTGCTTCCAAAACGCCCGCAGCTGTGTTTCGAAAGCGGTATGTGGGATTGCAAACTGCGTTGGTAACCCCTTTGAAACAACGCCAGCTTAGAAAGAGAGTACTTAACTGTTATACAGAACGTGTTTAGTTGTATGGCAATGAATCATGGAGCATGTATAAACACATTAGGGAAAGCTTGGAAGCAATAAAGATGTACTTTCAGAGATGAATGTTGTGAATACCTTGGAGTGTCTTTCAGGCAATCATAGCTAGTTACATAGGCAGTCAAAGTATTCATGAAAATATCCTCTTTCAGGCTAACTACGGTAGCCTGAAAGAGGATATTTTCATGAATACTTTGACTGCCTATGTAACTAGCTATGATTGCCTGAAAGAGGCTTATGAAAATAGGACATTATTTACAATTGTAAGAAAGAGATAAACAGCATTATTAGTCATGTGATGAGAAGAGAGACATTGGAAAACATCACGACAACTGGAAACATCATTGGAAGAGGAGGGAGAACAGACAGAGAGAAATGATGCTGAATGGACTGAGAGAGTGGCATGGAGAAATATCATCAGCAGAGTCGATTCTGAACCTAAACAGCTATAAGAAAGATGCAGTGTTCTTTGGTTATAAAATGAGAAGAGAGATATAGGAAAACATCGTCACGACTGGAATGATTAGTAGGAAAAGAGGCAGACAGAAAGTAATCATACTGGATGGACTGAGACAGTGGCATTGCAGAATGTCATCGGAAGAATTAACCAAGAACACAAGTGACCGAGATCTGTGAAGGGTCATGAACGCCAACGCCAGCTCGCATGATGATGGTGATGATGAAGATTATTGCGCATTAACGCTTTCTCTTAATATAATACTCTAAAACTCAAAGCCATTTGCAACTGTGATTGTATTATCGCAGAAGTATTCATAAAAGTATTTGCTTGTTACCGGCAATTTTGTCCATTAAGTCTTCTATGATATTTCACAACTATGAAAGCTGACAAGATTTGTTTGTTAACCGCAAGTAATTTCACCACACGGAGCAATAACCTTGGCTCATCAATGCACTTTAACACTGTCTCATCGGTGTTTTCGTGAACAGCACTTTATCATCACACAATTACCTCGATATAACGAGTGGGGGCGGAAAAGGAAGGTGGGGGGTAGAGGTTTCGGAATAAGCCGAGGGAGATTAGGAAGCAGACCGTCTTGAGAAGATTTTAAACGGTATAGAGCATCGGCTGATCAGAAAGTAATGGCAGACTACTGAACTAACAAGGTCTAGTAAATCACACACAGGGAATAAACACTGGGGTTGATTGCAATGTTCTATACAGGACATGCTGCAAGCTGTATTCTTCTGGACAGCACTTTCTCATCAGTGATTGTCTCAACAGCATTTTCTCATCAGTGATTGTCTCAGCAGCACTTTCTCATCAGCGATTTTCTCAACGGCGTTTTCTCATCAGTGATTGTCTCAACACTTTCTTATCAATGTTTGTCTCAACAGGACTTTCTCATCAGTGATTGGCTCAACGGAACTTTCTTATCAGTGTTTGTTTCAAAACCGGTTTCTCATCAGTGTTTGTCTCAACAGGAATTTCTCATCAGAGTTTTGCTTAATAGCACTTTCTTAGTAAAACAAAAGCGATACCGCAATATGTATATGCAACATTTCTTCAATACCAAATTTCTCAACATTAACTTGGCATTTTTGATTTCTAAATATTAAACTTCCCAACATCTGTTTCTCACTATCAACTTGTTAACATCAGTTTTTCATCACCAAGTTCTAAAAACAGTAATGTCCCTACATTAATTATAACACCCCTAGTTCAACACCAAGATTTCATTTACAATGACATCATCAATTCCTCAACCGAAGAAGAGTGTATCACAGCATTATCATTAACTCTCTAACGAAGTAGGGGTCTGCGGTAGCGCAGTTACTAGCACTGGCCCCCATCGAATCCCCTCACGACAGGATGTTTTGTTAAGTCGTCGACTTTGCTTAACTGGGTACCCAAAAAATTTATGTGCTACACATAGATATGTGGACATATTAAAAGACTAATGAAACACAACATGTGCTACAAAAAGATATGTGGATGCATATAAGACTATCAACGACACACGACATGTGCTACAAGAAGATATGTGGACACAGATAAGACTAACAGCAGCACACGACATGTGCTACAAGAAGATATGTGGACACAGATAAGACTATCAACAACACACGATATGTGCTACAAGAAGATATGTGGACACATAAGACGACCAGTGACGCATGACATGTGCTACAAGAAGATATATAGACACACATGACTGACCAATGACCCACTTCATGGGCTTCAAGAACACATGTTGAACAAACATGGCGACCAATGACACACTTCATTTCTGGCTTCAAGAACACATGGTGAACAAACACGGCGATCAACAATACAAGTCATTGGCTATAGGAAGACGTTCCGTACACGAACACAACGTCTAGCTCCAAGATTGGACCTACGACATAAGGCAGGGGCTGTAAGAAGTTAAGTGAACAAACATGGCGACCAATGACAAACGTCATTGTCTAAAGGAAGGTGTTATATAGACACATACAACGCCAGGTGTGGAACAAAGATACATGGCAGGACCTATACGTGTATGCATACTTAACAACCAGCTGACAAAAAGCGGAAAGTCTACAAAGTAACCGAATTATCCACACTGCTATATGCTTGTGAAACCTGGAATTTTTACCCAGCGACACGCTAGGAAACTACACCACTCCCACACAGTCTGCCTTAGGAAGTTATTGAAGATTAAATGACAAAACAAGATCCCAGACACTGAAGTTCTAGAAAGAGCGTCCATGCCCAGTATTCACACTCTACGAATGAAGAATCAGATTCGCTGGTCATTTAACTCGCTTGCCATATCGCAGGCACCCTAAACGAATTTTTTACGGCGAGCTGCGTTGTGGTAAACGCTCCCAAGGCGGCCAGAGAAAACACTTTAGAGACACTCTGAAAATCTCACTGGAAGCTTTTGAAATTCATCTTGACACCTGGGAGACTGCTGCCAAATACCGAAATTCGTGACGTACATCATTACATAAGGGTGCAGTCACTTGTGAAGCAAACAGAACTGCAAGAGCTGTGAAAAACACAAGGCTGGACAAAAAACCACTGCAGGAGATTCTCCTCCTGAAACGTCAAGCATTCTTTGCCCACATTGTCAAAAAACATTTCGAGCCAAAATAGGCCTTATCAGCCATCTTAGAACTCACGGCTCCATACTTTCAACCCCACTGGATGAAATGGATGGTCATCATCATTCCTGATGGACAAACACCAGACAACCAGGGATACACGAGATGTGGTATAAGAAGATGTGGACAGTCTTAGCGACGTATGGATTATTGTAAGATGTATGGACATACACGAGCACCAGCTTCAAACACCATGAACAATATATACAATAAACACATGTGTGTTGCTTGGCACTCATAGAAATAGAAGAAAGAAGTATGAATTAGAGGACGCACTTGACAACATACACATTGAAAGTTCTATTTAACAACGGGGATTTGAACCTGTCATCTCCAAATGACGACAGCTCCTAGCTGAGGAAACAAGTAGGGTATCTAGTTTGTAATGCGTCGAGGTATACTTGTTCCGCTGGCACAGGAACGGAGAAAATACAGGACGACCCCGTAACTGTAAAGTTGGAACCGTAAAACTACTATTACAACTATAACGTCTAATTTCCCAGAAGAAAACACCATTCTCTTTTCTCTTTTTACAACCCAATCCACAATTTATTTTCGTTACTGAAAACAAAGCTTCATCCGACAGCAACAAGAAAAACATTGGCGTTTCTTCCATGTGTGTCTCTGCAGTTATTTTTAGAAGGCTGAAGTTGCGATTCAAATTAATGACACTGAATGCACGGGGAAGATGACGTCTGCGACATGCAGGCCAGGTATTTACTAACGACACAGACAGCAGAGGAAGACTGCCACACAGCGGCGGCTGCAGGAAAGTAAACACATAGTTTGACAGACATGGACTGGGAAATCAATGCACGAGAAATTTAATGTGCGGAAATAACAAAAGTGCATGCGACACAAAGACGTGTTCAATCGACCGAGCTGCGTACATGAGAAATAATGTGTCGGGATTTTTTTTTTTTTTACATACATATTTAGTTTTGTTTTTTATCGTGAAAAATATTCACAGTTATTGATTGGTTCTCACAGAGGTATAGGAAAGAAGTAGAGACGTAATAGCACACAAGGCAATATAAAGATTGAATTCCATGACGGTCACACCGGGATTCAAACCTGTCTCTCCAAATGACGGCAGCGCCTCCCTGTAGAAGGACGTGTTTTTGGACGCACAACCGACAAATAAGGTCAAGGCAACCGAGTAGGAGAGACTGCTGTCGGAGTGTGAAGCCTCAGGTCTTCACATATTCTAGTCTTGATATATGAGGTGAAGGGTCAGGTCTTCACATATTCTAGTCTTGATATATGAGGTGAAGGGTCAGGTCTTCACATATTCTAGTCTTGATATATGAGGTGAAGGGTCAGGTCTTCACATATTCTAGTCTTGATATATGAGGTGAAGGCTCAGGTCTTCACATATCCTAGTCTTGATATATGAGGTGAAGGGTGAGGTCTTCACATATTCTAGTCTTGATATATGAGGTGAAGGGTCAGGTCTTCACATATCCTAGTCTTGATATATGAGGTGAAGGGTGAGGTCTTCACATATTCTAGTCTTGATATATGAGGTGAAGGGTCAGGTCTTCACATATCCTAGTCTTGATATATGAGGTGAAGGGTCAGGTCTTCACATATTCTAGTCTTGATATATGAGGTGAAGGGTCAGGTCTTCATATATTCTAGTCTTGATATATGAGGTGAAGGGTCAGGTCTTCACATATTCTAGTCTTGATATATGAGGTGAAGGGTCAGGTCTTCACGTGTTCTAGGTCTTGAAATATGAGGTGAAGGTTGAGTTCTTCACATATTCTAGTCTTGATATATGAGGTGAAGGGTCAGGTCTTCACATATTCTAGGTCGGTCTTGATATATGAGGTGAAGGGTGAGGTCTTCACATATTCTAGTCTTGATATATGAGGTGAATGGTGAGGTCTTCACATATTCTAGTCTTGATATATGAGGTGAAGGGTGAGGTCTTCACATATCCTAGTCTTGATATATGAGGTGAAGGGTCAAGTCTTGACATATTCTAGTCTTGATATATGAGGTGAAGGGTCAGGTCTTCACGTGTTCTAGGTCTTGAAATATGAGGTGAGACAGGCAGTTCTCGTCCTCGCCATCTTGTGTTTGCAGACAATTCCCAGAAATTTCGAAAATTGTCTTCTTGTTTCTTGTTCTTGTTTTTGTTCTTCTTCTTCTTCTTCTTCTTCTTCTTCTTTTCTTCTCCGCCCTGTTTCGCCAATATAGCCAAGTCCCTTGGCTCACTCACCCCAAGCCATATATATATATACCAGAAACGTGGAGAACGACACAAAACGATAATAAGCTGCAAACATTTATTAATTTTTATCACAGAATGCAAGGAACAGATAGTATAAGAGAATGACCAAAGTGGAGTTCATTGAGAAAATATAAATATCTGTTGACTTCTCGTCCTTTATTTGTGGTCGTAAATTACAAGTACATCAGAAGTCGGAGTGGGTTCTCCTGATGGCGAGGTGCACTGGTAATTAGGAAAGCTAATTCACATCCAAAATTCAGTCTAGTGAACTAGATGAAGTAGCACGCATATGGACTATACTTCAGTCGAAGGCGAGGGAAGAAACACAAACAAAGAAACCCAGTGAAGCAAGAAGTGAGGACAAAGTGACAAGGAAAATAGCCATCCTGAGAAAGCTAAGTGGAACCACATGGGGAGCCAGTGGGAAAATACTTAGCAAAGTTTATCAACAGAGGCATAAGACTGCACCTGGAATACGGGTCAACTGCGTGGTGTTCAGCATCAAAAACTACATTACATGAGCTGGACAAGGTGCAAAATCAAGCACTTAGAGTCATCACAGGAGGGATGAGATCAACCCCTATAGTGGTGATGGAGAAGATGGGGAGGACACAAGCTTTAAGAGAACGCAGAGATACAAAAACGCTAATACAAGCAGAAAAGTTCCTCAGCTTGCCAGGCCACCCTATGAAGAACCTATTTGAAAACTTAGCTATGGGGCGGTTGAAAAAAAGTAGTTTTATTCACCAAGCCACACAACTCTGCAGAGAAACCACTGATCTGCACACAGTTGGTATCCCCCTAACAACTATTCCAGGGCGAACTCCATGTAAAGATGAACATAGACTATCATTGCGAATCAAGACAAAAGTGAGAGGAATATTTGACAAGGAAGAACAGAACAGCGTGCAGCACAGAACAGCCACTCTCAGCTTCCTTGATGAAGAATACCCACAGGACCTCTGGATCCGAGTCTACACAGATGGGTCAGCACAAAATGCTGTTCGATATAGAGGAGCGGGAGTGTACATAGAATACCCAAATAATACTAGGGACACAGCCAGAGTACCGACAGGAAAGTACTGCCATAATTATACTGAAAATGGGCAACAAGATAGCAACAGGAAATTACTAAATACCCGCAATGGTACAAACCGTGGTACTATTGACAGATGCAAAATCAGTACTCGAGGCCCCCGTTGGAAATTGAATACTAAGGAACTACTTTCTGAACTAGAGTCGTAAGTGAAAGGAACTTAAGAACAGTATCACCAAAACGTCGTTTGACTGGAACCCACAAGGCAAACGGTACATGGGAAAACCTAAAATCCACGGAACAGAGAACTGAACGCGGAAAATAATAACATGATGAATAGGGTGACTAAGCTTCAAGTGATAGCACCAGCAGAATGATTTTGAAGGAGTTATTTTAGGAATATATCCCCAAAGGGAAAAAAAAGAAGAATTTTTTCTCGTATGAAATGAAGGATGGCTTGGCCACATGGCATGACGAGACGAGGAACACTGAGCTGAATCCACGACTCTGTCTGATCGAGTGAATGGCGAATCATGACCGACGCTTTCGGCATGGACCTGATTATTGCTGTAGAAGTCTAGACATGACAACGGGAATTCTCAATCTACTTACCTTGCTGGGCTGGTTGGTAGGAGAGGACGATGGCCTGTTGCTGTTGTTGTTTGTCGCAGTCGTCGTCTGAAAGATGATGTTGTGTTGTACCTAAGACAGGCTTCTCAGCTTGGTGGGGAGCACCCGTAGACATCAAGAGATGTTCGCTCTCATGGCGACACTGCAACAAGATAGTCAATTTATCAGCTGCTGCATAGTATAGACATGAGCTTTCTCTTATAACTGTCGTTTAAGTTGTATTCTTCTTCTTCTTCTTCTTCTTCTTCTTCTTCTTCTTCTTCTTCTTCTTCTTCTTCTTCTTCTTCTTCTTCTTCTTCTTCTTCCTCTTTGTTTTGTTGTTGTTGTTATTATTGCTGCTACTGCTGCGGTTGTTGTTGTTTTTATTGTTGTTGTTATTGTTGTTGTTGTTGTTGTTGTTGTTGTTGTTCTTCTTCTTCTTCTTCTTCTTCTTCTTCTTCTTCTTCTTCTTCTTCTTCTTCTTCTTCTTCTACTTCTTCTTCTCTTTCTCCTGTTTGTTCCGCTTATTCTTTTTTCACATTTTTGTTGCTATTATAACTTTTCCATTGTGGATTTTTGCAGTAGTGATATTACTGTTCTTCACGAATTTGTCCAAGATTGTAAAAGTATTTGTGGATAAGGGTTTTCATTTCTTTATCTGTGTGGCACATCTTCCGTCAGATATAATTGTTTTCATAACGACTCACCTGTTTGATATGAATTCCTCTAATTAAAGTAACGAATTTCTTTTCACGCCAAGAGACGATTTGAGTTATGGTGTTTATTCTTGTTCTTCTTCTTTTTCTTTCATCCTTGATCCCCATAGGGGTTTAGTACGCCTACCAGCTTACCCCAAGCTTTAACTATCCTATGCAGTTCCGTCCATATTTTCCCAACATTATTCATTTCTGTCTCTCCTTCTCTATTCTGTGTTTTTTGTGTTCTTCTATTTCTCTTTCTTTCCCTTGTGGATTCCAGATAAAGACCTTTCTAATTATATTATTCTCATGTTTTCTCAATTTATGCCCAATCCAGCGACAACCTCTTTTCTCCACAACTTGGATCATTGGTTTTTATATGATCATCATCACGTAACATGCCGATACGCGTGGGAGGTCATGTTTCGCCATTTCACACGACACCAAAGTCGCGAATCAGCTATATATTCTTGTCTCGATCATACCACGTGGACAAACCATCGAGATATTTACTTCTCTGCCTTCCCCTTGTTCTTTTCCCCTCAGTCTTGCGAATTGTCACCAAGTTCTCCAATTTATTTCTTGTCATAACGTGTCCAAAAATGGTATTTATATAATCTCCCATATTTTATATCGATCACCACTCAATGAGAAACATGGTCAATATCGCGACAGATGCTCTTACTTCCCAGAAGATTTGGTAGTACCCATTTTAGATTGAGTCTACCTTGGAGCATTGACCACTGTATAAAATTCTCCGCCTCGATGAGGATTCAAACAGATGTTAACGGGGCCGAGAGGCTAGAATGCTAATCTCTGTAATGGTGTATTTTCTTGGAAATTACCAAGCACTAACTTTGCTAAAGTTTAATACACAGAACACAGCACACTGTATTACACCGGAATACCCCATTAGTGTGGTCTATGCTTGGGTTCAAAGCGAGCGAGAGAGGGAAACAAATACACTGCATACCCTATAGAAACACCCTGATAACCTGGATTACCACGCACTGTAATACACTGGATTACCACACATTGTAATATAAAACATTACCACACAATGTGATGCACTGGATTACCACACACTGTATAAAATTACCTTGCTATACATTATAACATACAGCATTACCACATACTGTGATATACTGGATTACAATACACTGTATTACATTGGATTACCACACATTGTAATATACAACATTACCTCACTGTAACGCAGGATTTAGCACCCAACCCACAATGATTTGTAGCGTGTGATTCTAGCATAGACTCGCACACAATTTTGGAATCTAGCCGAATTCGTGCACTCTTGTGAGAGCCTCCTTATATATTATATGGGAGGAGACCGAGACACATATGATGGTATCTATCTGCAATGAAAGTTGACTACCGTGACTACAACGTCAACTGTATTCTCATGATGAACCCGACCATTAATTTATGATTCTTCTTTAGTTCCGTAAAGGCGTCTAGTTTAGCATTGATTTAGTAAGTAAAGCCCCGAAGTAAAGACCCATTACACATCAACGGAGGAATATCGGGCATGTGCTAAAGTAAAGAATCGCCATGGCGAAGGTAGTCATTTTGTGTGTGTGTGTGTTTTTTTTTTTTTTTTTTTTTTTTTGTAAGATGGAAAACATACTGACAATAACAAGATACTAGCTGCAAAGAGAAGAAGAGTGTTGAAGTGCTACATAGAACCTGTACTTTTGTATGGATGTGAAGTGTGGACAATGAGAAGGCAGGCTGAAAAACATCTAATAGCAGTGGAGATGTGATTTCTGGGGAAAATGCAAAGAATACCATGGACAAACAGAAAAACCGACCAAGTATTTGGTCGAGACTACAACACAGAGCTGATCCACGACTCTGGTGATCGTGTGAGATGACGAAACAATTACACCCCCCCCCCCCCCCACGCTTATCGGCATAGCACATGATGAAGATGAAAGCAAAGGAGAATGTTACACGCCCTAATTCTCACTGGGCAAATGGTGCTAAGCCGTTTTCTAAACTTATCCATACTCGGTGAGTCATAAGGTCCATGTCCACCGCCGCTTTTATTTTCCAAGACATTTCTGTTATGGGGTAATCTGTGGCATAGGGGTTAGTGAACGCAGTGTCACAATTCCCTGAAATATCGTTCCGAGGGTTCGTAATCAGCAGATGGTTATTTGAAAGCAGATCTCCTGGCGTTAATTTCGATGGAGTGAGCGTAAGCTTAAACTACTGAACGTAAAACATTGTATAGCAAATTACGAACATTCACTAAGTTAGGGAATTGATTGTCACGTTCTGCAAAAGGACATCCAGCTAACTTATTTTTATGGGTTAAATTGGATTTGGTATACTGGATTTATGAATGGTTTGTTCCTTGTGTCCATTACCACCAACACGTGGCATGCCGACTAGCGTGAGCGGTTCGACATCTGACATGATCACCAGAGTAGCGGCTCAGATCTGTGTTCGCGCCCCCGATTATGCCTCATGGCCAGGTACTGATCTCTTTGCTTACCCATTGATCTTTTAATCTGTCCATCGATTGTTCCAGTCGTCACTAAATTGACACGATTATTTCTCAGCATAACTTGGTCAAACAATCTTGACTGTCCACGTCTCATTTCGCTAATCAATTTACTGTTTTCATTTATATCGTGAAGTTTAGTTTAGTTTAGTCGACGGCTCAACATCACGGCACACGGGTGTAACCCATAAGTGATCCGCTCTACTCCTAACTCAAGCCTAAATCGTGAAGAATTATTTCAGTAGTTCTTCTTTCCGTCCATGATCTCATCTCATCTCATCTCATCTCATCTCATCTTGTTCCTCTTGTACCTTGCGGTGTGGAGGTGAAGCAGAAACAGCGGGAGAGTGCCCGTTTATGGGCTTTTTGTATCGAGAGGCCCATGGACTCTGCTATTCCCTATGTCCATCGTTTACGTGGCCGACCTCTTCTTCTGCTTCCGTCCATGATATTCTTTGCATTTTCCTTAGAAACCACATCTGCATTGCCCACGTTTCACACGCATGTAACATGTGTGCTATCATGATTCGTCATTTCGTTTCGATTATGCATGCAATAATTGCTCCAACCATTCAACACAACACCGCCAGATTTGGCAAGCAGGGACGAAAATTCTGTGTCCTGGCAACGGCGCTGGCAGCTAATGTCAATCGATCCAGCAGTTTCAGCTGCCAAAGTGTCCCGATTTGGAGCTCGTCGCTTTTCGGTGAAATTAACGATTTTCTGATATCTTATTCTGATTGCCAGGCGTGCGTGTTGTTTTCTCACGCGCTGCTGCCTTTGCCGCATGGCCTGTTCCTGCTAGGTTTCATCCCGGTACACATTTCTGTTGGCCTCGCTAGATGGTTTGCCAAAGCCTGGCGATGAGTCAACGCTTCGATCACACGGCTTCCATGGAATAACTTCCCATATGGCTTCACTTCACAGATTCTGTGCCAAGCAAATGGCAGGTTTGGACCAAACTAAAATAACAGGCGGAAAATGGAAAGTAGGGGTGTGTCAAGGATATGGCTAAAAAGCTTTAAATATGGTAGCAGACATGTTGTATTGTACCGCAGTTATAACATGTCGGCGATATATACGCCAATGACAGATACGACAAGTCGTTTAAGACAATTAATTATCTAATGGCACTAATCAGTTAATATAGGGTATTTTTTTTCCTTAACATAATAAATGTGTTCTTCGTGACCGCAAATATTATCTTGTAATCAAATTTCACAGATGAAGAATATTATAAGAATACAAAATGCAAGAGGCATTTTATTAGAGCTAGGAAGTTAGGACGCCTTGGAATGAATTGAGGTCATGTGTCTCAACGAAGAAAATAGAGCGAAAGAAGAAGAATCACATTTGGTTAGCTACGAAGCTTACAATACGTTTCACTTGCTTACCCAGAAACTGCCCCAGGTTCAAATCTCAGCAGTGGTATTATTCTTCCTTCTGAACAGCAGGGCCCTGGGGTCGAGCTAGTCTCGTGAAATAGGTCCAGGATAATGTTCTATATTTTAAGAGCAGGAATAGCGGAGAGAAAGGGGACATGTTTCCCACCTCATTATGCCACACTTGGAAGATGAGGAAGCCTGATACTTGACGTCCAAACCAGCAGCATTTTTCACGGGAGTAACATTGCCTCATGTTAAACTGCATAACAGCTTCTCATTTCACATAACATGCCAGCAGGCGTTGGCGACAACATCCCCCTCACAATGAAATACTTCCAGCACAGTTGTGAAGTCCAGTCGCTGTACTTTTTATTTCCCAATTCACCAACGTACCCATCATCTTTTCTCTCTGTTGTTAATGCGGAAGTCGTTAATGTCTGTCGTTAATGCGGAAGAACAGATAGACTATCATGGTCCGGAGGCAATGCAGCAGCAAGAGGTGGTCAGAGGATCTGGTCGACAGTCATCACTCAAAGATAAAGCAAGACAGACATATATCAGATTGCAACGAGACCATAAGTATTGAAACTCTTCGCTGACTGCTGAAGATGAGGAGTGAGCTCTTATGGGAATTCCCCGAGTGCAATGATGTCGGTTCTTGACTCAACTCAACTCTCTGTCGTCCTGTGCCTCTCCTACTGTCAAGTTTCAATGTTGTCACTGCATTCTCCATTCCCAACCTACTTATTCTGACTGTCTGGTTGGTCATGTATCCCCTGGAAGGCTCTTAAGTCCGATGCATAGAAGTTCCAGTCCTTTGAGTCCTAAACAAGGCTGACATCTCTAGAGAGTACGGTTCGTGTACATATTTCCCTCCTATCCCGGTACAAAAGTAACTTCTTCACGGGTAATGCCTTGCAAAGCTGTCCTTCCCCTCTCCAAGCTCACAAACCACAGCCCGGACTGAAATATCTTATCTGTGGAGAGGCATTGCCATCATGGGAACGAGGGCCAGATTGAGGTCTTATTATGTAAGTAGGTCATACCAGGAAGAGGTGGCCCAGTTGCTTAACCCTTTTGAAACACTACTTAGGACGCAGAGGTGTTTCCAAGGCACCAGGGCCGGGATATATACTGGCCAAGACCTGCTGACACGTCCACGTCGTGCGTCCTGGGCAACAGGTCTCTTCGGGGACCTGGCTAACATCAGTAGGATCGATGATTCTTCCGAAGTCGGAGAGTATCTGCCTGCATGGCGAGGAACCACCAGTCTGCACACCAATAAGCCAGACATGGGACAACGGATACTCACGCAAACCACAGGTCCTGTGTGACATCACAATGATGTTGGACAACAGGATGCCTTCATCCGACATACAGGACTTTTGCGTTGGAGCTCAAGTCAACGAACACAAGCAAGCAAGCGACACACTACTTTCCATTATATATTTAGATATTAACCTTCTCGTTTAATTGTATTTGCTTCATTTACTCTTTTTTCAGTTTATTAATAACTATTCCTCTCTTGTCATTCTATCTTTGGATGCTGACTCTTCGTTTTCCTGTATTTTTATTGGTATTTGTCCTTTTCTTGTCATACTATATTTTTGTATGTTGCGCTTCTGTTTTCTATCTAGCCTGTAATATTTGACATTCTCTTGTCTTTGTATCCCATAATATTTACCATTCTCTTCTCTTTTCTTTGTATCCTTTAATATGTACCCTTCTCTATTCTTTGTATTCTTTGATATTTATCCTTCTCTTTTCTTTGTATCCTTTGATATGTATCCTTCTCTTTTCTTTGTATCCTTTGATATTTATCCTTCGCTGTGCTTTGTAACCTTTTATATTTATCCTTCGCTGTTCTTTACATCCTTTGATATGTATCCTTCGCTGTTCTTTACATCCTTTGATATTTATCCTTCACTGTTCTTTGTATCCTTTGATATTTATCCTTCGCTGATCTTTGTATCCTTTGATATTTATCCTTCGCTGTTCTTTGTATCCTGTGAGGCTATTATGATCAGTATACCGTGGCCGCCTTAACTCTCCACGACATATCCTGGCACCCACTAGAGATCCCGAGGCAGGTGATGAATTCATCATGAGAGCACCGACCGACTCTTGTTTGTCTTAGTGTCAAGTTGTGCACAACGGTCGGCAAATGATCTCTTGAAAGAGACAATGACTATAATCACCGAACAGTGTAAGCAGTGCCATGCAGGGAAAATGGCAAACTACGTTATTTACACATGCCTAATGAATTATTTGATTTGGCAGCTCCGACACGGCATAAATGGGGAAATAAAACAGGCCTGATACATGGATCGTAGTCTCGTGAGGTCGGGAACCATGGTCGCCCACGACTATCAGAATGGCACATGTTGATGGTGATTGTAAGGTAAGAAGAACTGGGAGTCTAGAGCACTGAAAAACCTTGCCTCAAAGGAGATTCGAACCCGTTTCTGCCAATATACTGCTACAGGCACCTGGTCAGTTTTGACAGACGATAGTTTGTTATACTGTGCTTCAAAAAGGTATAATAACCTCTCCGTAGCCCTAAGCCTGGGTTATATTGTAGAGACCACGTGTTGCCCATGAAGCATGATCCCTCTCTCGGCAAAAGGTAGCACCAATACGTCTAGATCTCGTCACGCCGCAGAAGCTGCTGGATCAGTAAAGTAATGCGTTAATGCTTTTGCTTGTATACGGACTGCTAAAGTCCGTCTGTCTAGTTGCAATGTTAGTCCAAAGTGTGAGCACTTCGATAATTTGTACATCTCTCTCTCGCTCTCTCTCTGTCTCTGTCTCTCTCTCTCTCTCTCTCTCTCTCTCTCTCTCTCTCTCTCTCTCTCTCTCTCTCTCTCTCTCTCTCCCTCCCTTTGCAGAACGTGGTTCTCATCACATTGCATCGAAAATCCTCTCGATCTCTGACCATTTCTCTTGCCTCGTGTGCCCTTATGCCCCAGGCGTTGTAATGTCCTGTATCCATCTTTGTGCTGGACCGCCCCAGCCTCATCTACCAGAACTAGGCCTCCTATCACTGTTCTCTCCCAGCAGCCGTGACGTTTGGTGTGGGCAAAGTATTTTGTTTCGATACCGTTATGCTGGTGCACACTGCAAAGGTCAAAGCGTGCACCAGGTCATGGCTTTAGGAGATGAGATAAGCAGTTATCTTACACATTGCCTTTTAATTCCAATTCTTAGAAGAGTCATGCATATATGTTAGCGCATTATGAATTAATAGATATTGGTCGATACTTATAGAAGTATGGTAATGAAGTAGAGATTAGAACGCATACTTGACTATGGTAAATTGGAAGCTTGTATGGATGAGCTTGTCAATGGTTTTTGAAATTATGAACAAACTGGAGGGTTTGGAGATGTGTGGATATATGTGGAGATGTATGGGAACGTGTGAGGACGTGTGGAGTGGAGATATGTGTGGAGATGTTACAGCATAATGGGAAAATAAGAGAATATAAACTGAGGTATTCACGCCTGCCACACATCAAAACCATACAGAACAAAAACATGAAAATTATGGGATACAACAAGAGAAGAGGTGAAATAGAAAACCAGCATATATGTGAAAAATACCAGACAAGAGAGTTAATGAAGACAGTGAAAGGTGAATGTGACAATTTTAGACAGCTGGTCAATATATGTGTCAATCTTAGACAGTTGGTCAATAAATGCGGCAATCTTGGGCAGCTGGTCAATAAATGCGACAGTCTTAGACAGCTGGACATTAAATATTGGTGTATGCACTATCAACTTCCATAGAAACGTCAGGTGGCATAGAAGAATGGCGAGTCGTGACTGGTAAAGTCTCCTCCAGACATGATGCCTCAACAGGAAGATGACCCATTGGGATTCGAACCTACCCCTTGCAAATCCTGATAGCTCCTAGCTGAAGATACAAGTGTACTTCGAAGGACGACCTATAAATCCCTGACTAGTTGTGTTGGACGCGTGAGACGTAAGATGGTGCATGATGGTGAAATGACCAAGTGTTCACATGCACCCACCGTGAACGGACATTTACTGCGCGAATTGGACTTATCAGTCAAATTCGCTACCGCCATAGGTAAAAGTTATTATGCCTTTTTAAAGCACAAACTATCGTCTGTCAAGACGGCAAGGTGCCAATGTATGTAGTTGTGTTGGAGATAATCATGATAGTTGAGAGCAGAAAGTTAATTGCAAAAAACATTTGATAATATTAGAAGGAAAAACTGTTTGGAATTTGCATACATGTGAGGTCGCAAGATTTGAAGAAGACGAAGACACTTTGGGTGGATGTGTTCCTTTCATGGATAGACAGGATGGTGTATTGATAGCATAAATGTGAACATTGCTTTCTTAAAGTATACGTAGTTAATATGACGTGCAGAGTACACAGAAGAAGGATTGAGAATAAGGCGCCTAAAGAAGGCGATTGATGTAAGGATTCGTAACGTTTAATGGTATATAAAGAAGACGATTGATGTAAGGATTCGTAACGTTTAAAGTGGATAAAGAAGACGATCGATGTAAGGATTCGTAACGTTTAAAGGTATATAAAAAAAAAGACGATTGCTCTAAGGATTCGTAACGACCAAAGACACCTAAAGAAGCGACAGATGTAATAATTCGTAACGTCTAAAGTTATACAATGAAGACGATTGATGTAAAGATTCGTAACTCCTAAAGGCACCTAAAGAAAACGATTGAAGTAAGGATTTGTAACTTCAAATGTGTTTAAAGAAGAAAAATTGAGAATAAGTATAGAAATTAATGAAATCTTCAGTTGCAATCAGTGTTGGTGAAATGTCTTGTAGGGTTGTACATATTAACATGCAGACAGACATGACGTAAAGATGCATACGGTTATACTTGCCTCTCTGAGAATGCACGATAGCTGCTGCCCATGTTATGTAGATTCCTGGCTGATGGCTAGTTTGTGTCACCAGTGGATGTCGCCGAGAATGTCAACCTTGTCGCTAGCGAAGACAAATAGAGAAAAGCCAAGAAAATAGCCGGACAAGCAGGCTGGCATGCTGACCGCCGCGCACAGCTCGGAAGCTCTGAGGACCTACAGCCAACACGACCGTCCTGGAGCTCTGCTGTTCGCCGACTGCTGCCTGGACCAAGACGAGGCTGCGATATTTCCCTACCGGGGCATCGTGATGAAAGCGCTTCTGCGATTGGTGCCAGCGCTGCATAAATTATAGATCGAAACCCGAGCATTGGGTGGCCGTTTCTCATTTTTGCCCTCGATTCCAGAGGGGAATATCACGTGATCAGAATCCATTCCAGTACTGATGGGTGGAGGAGAGAGAAAGAGAAAGAGGGATAAAGGAAAATGGAGGTTGGACCGTTGCAGGACCCTCTTGGCACCCGCTCATGGCCAATGACGTCATTGTGACGTCACGCATTAGCATAGCGACGGAGCTGACGGCCTGGGTTATAAATGATTAAACAACTGCCCGGTCCCTGGAGCAAACACACTCACGCGCTTACAACTACACGGCCGGGCTCATCTTTCCGTCTCTCCCCATCACTCGTAGAGCTTTGCTCAATTTGTTTGATTAAATTATGCCACTAACACAGCACTTCATACATCCAGGGATTTCGGTGTAATATTCTCATACTGCTCGGTATCGGAATATGGGTGAACGATTCTGAAAATAACTGCAAGCTCATACAGTTGTACTGTTCCTGGCTAGTTTGCATAAGTGCAATGTTCTTGAAATGTTCATTTTGCAGGCTGAGAGATATTTCGAAATTATGCGACAAATTCGAGAAATTATACCTTTCTGTTCGAGTTATGCACGAGGGTGATATTCATGCAAGTTTTCATCTGCCTCGAATAAATTAACGAAAACAAATGTTGGTGAACACTGCTTGGCGGTAGGTTGGACACGCCAAAGTGACTCTTTGAAGAGAATGTTCATCTTCATAATCATCATCATCATAATCATCATGATAACCAACATCATCATCATCATCATGATAATTATCATCATCATCATCATCATAATCATCATGATAACCAACATCATCATCATCATCATGATAATTATCATCATCATCATCATCATCATCATCATCATCATCATAAAATAGGTCTCTGGCAGAAGGTCTTTTTTCTGCACTGGCTCGCTTTGAACTCAAGCGTAGTCCATGCACAATACTTCTAGTACACTGGACTTATTAAAGCATGTGGATTAGATTTCCCTACTGACAGTGTCCCTCGTCATCAGGCGAACCCAGTCCGACTTTTGAGGTACTTGTAATTTACGTCCCCAATTCAAGGACGAGAAGTTAAACTTTTAGTCCAACTGTCCGATGTAGGGGTTAAACCCTTTACCTCGGCATGAGCGCACCAGATGTTTAAAAACGCGAGTTCTTATCCATTCGGCCATGATGATCTCCTGCAGAAGATCTTATTATGGCCCGGAAGGGGAAGCAGAGCTGTTTCCAAGGCACCAGGGCCAGGTTCTTTACTGGCCAAGACCTACTGACACGTCCTAGCCGTGCGTCCTGGGCAACAGGTCCCTTCGGGGTCCTGACTAAAATAGTAGGATCGCTAATTCTTCCGAAGTCGGAGAGTATCTGCCTGCACGGCGAGGAACCACCAGTCTGCACACCAATAAGCCAGACATGGGACAATGGATACTCACGCAAACCTCAGTCCGGTATGACATCACACTGATGTTGGACAACATGATGTCTTCATCCGACATACAGGACTTCACGCTGGAGTTCACAGCCAGCTAACACAAGCAAGCAAACACGGCCTGCAAGGATGGTTGTCATTCTCTGGTCATTTATTCTGATGTATGCAACCTTAGTTGTCTTCACTGTTTTGTTTCCTTATTAGTACTGATCGACCGCTGCTCCCTTCTTCCAGTAACCATGACTTGCATCACAGTTCTTTAGATACCGCTGTGACTTTTACTATGGCCGAAGTAAATATCTGGATGGCTTGGTCATGTGGCATGGTAGAGACAAGATCACGGAGCTGATCCACGACTCTGGTGATCGTGTAATACCGCGAAACATGACCTCTCACGATTAACGGCATTGCCAAATCGCCCGCGGCTGTGTTTCGAACGCGGTATCCGGGATTACGAATTGCGTCCCGAACCCTTCGCCACAGAACCACTGCTACAACTACTACTACTACTACTACTACTATTACTACTACTACTACTACTACTACTACTACTACTACTACTACTACTACTACTACTACTACTACTACTATAACCAAAGAAGAGAAAAACAAAACAATTCACCTAAATGAACATTCTTGAAACAAGTGAAGAGCTTCAAGTACTTAGGAAGTTTAATATCATCAAATGGGACAGCAGAAGACAAGATCGAAAATAGATGCAAAAAGGCAAACCAACTCATTGGACAAATGGCACCAATACTAAAGAACAAACATGTATCAATAACTACTAAGAAAGCACTTTACAAACACAATCTTCCTACCAACTCTATGCTACCAATGCCAAACCTGGACAATGACAGAAAAAGAGAAAATCAAAATCAAAACAACAGAAATGAGATTGCTGAGAAGAATACTCAATGTATCAAGAAGAGATCAGATCAGAAATGAAGAAATCAGGAAGAAAGTGGGGGTTATAGCTGCGCTAGATTTTATTAGAAGGCAGCAAGTCAAATGGTTTGGCCATGCAAGTAGGTTACCAACTAACAGCATACCACAACAAGCAATGATGTACAGACCAGATGGAAACAGAGGAAGAGGCCGACCATGTAAACGATGGAGAAAGGGAATAACAGAGTCCATGGGAATATCTATACATGAAACCCATAAGCGGGCACTCTCTCGCTTTTTATTTTCACCTCGACACTGCAAGATGCAAGAGGAACATGATGAGATGAGATGATAATGATGATGAGATGAGACTACTACTACTACTACTACTACTACTACTACTACTACTACTACTACTACTACTACTACTACTACTACTACTACTACTACTATTACTACTACTACTACTACTACTACTACTACTACTACTACTACTACTACTACTACTACTACTACTACTACTACTACTACTAATACTCTAAACTCGGAAATGACGGTAAATCAGTTTTGAAATGTCCGAGAATATATATTGTCATCAACAAAACTAAGAACTGTTGAAAAGAAGACAGACGAAAAACGGCTATAGCACCGCAGAATTTATCCAGCATTATGAACCTATAGTACACAACTAGTTAGCAAATTAAGTTGTTCTGTTAGAACGTACAACTTTCCCGTGGCAAAATGTGTATATGAATTGTCGATCATTTCGTAATAATCTCGATGGAAACTACTTGGAAACCTACATCTTTCCTGGGAAAACCGACCTTGGGCATTTCGCAATTACTGAAGAATAATGGAGACGATTGAAAGTAAATGTTACAGATAAATTCATAGAATGTTGCGGATCAAGAAGATGATAAAAAAAATGGCCTTTCTTCAGATTTGAAGTAGAATTACTACTTCTGTTACCACAATTATTTCTACTACTACTACTTCTACTACTGCTGCTACTACTACTACTACTACTACTACTACTACTACTACTACTACTACTACTACTACTACTACTACTACTACTACTACTACTACTACTACTACTACTACTCTACTGCTGCTGCTGCTGCTGCTACTGCTGCTGCTACTACTACTACTACTACTACTACTACTACTACTCCTACTACTACTGTTGCTTCTGCTGCTACTACTACTCATACTACTACTACTACTACTACTACTACTACTACTACTACTACTACTACTACTACTACTACTACTACTACTACTACGACTACTACTACTACTACTACTACTACTACTACTACTACTACTACTACTACTGCTGCTGCTGCTGCTACTACTACTAATAATAATAATAATAATAATAATAACAATAATAATACAACGACTACTAATACAATTACTACTACTACTACTACTACTACTACTACTACTACTACTACTACTACTACTACTACTACTACTACTACTACTACTACTTCTTCTTCTTCTTCTTCTTCTTCAGCGTTCCGAGCCATTGAGGTTCTTTGTTGCAGATACAACTACTACTACTACTAATAGTAATAATAATAATAATAATACTAATAATAATAATAATACAACTTTTTTTTTTAGCATATCCTTTACAGGACATCGCTGTCAACACCAGCATCTTTCAGCTGTATGTTGATTTCTTGGCAAGATTACGCTCAGTAGTTTGCCATTGATTTCTGAGCGGCCGGCTCACATACCCCGTAAGTTACCGATGCGATTCGAACCACTGCTGGTTTTCACCGTCATCACGTCACCAACGAGAGTATACGAGATTACGGAGAAAAGTCATAACCTCTAAGCAACGAAGCCGGCTATTCAACAACAACTAATACTATTACTACTACTACTACTACTACTACTACTACTACTACTACTACTACTACTACTACTACTACTACTACTACTACTACTACTACTACTACTACTACTACTACTACTACTACTACTGCTGCTGCTGCTGCTGCTACTACTACTACTACTACTGCTACTGCTACTACTACTACTACTACTACTACTACTACTACTACTACTACTACTGCTGCTGCTGCTGCTACTACTACTACTACTACTACTACTACTACTACTACTACTACTACTACTAATGCTGCTGCTGCTACTACTATTACTACTACTAATACAACTACTACTAATACGATTACTACTAATACTATTACTACTACTACTACTACGCCGCCTATGCTGCTGCTGCTACTACTACTACTACTACTACTACTACCACTACTACTACTACTACTACTAATACTACAATAGCTACTACTACTACTACTACTACTACTACTACTACTACTACTACTACTGCCGCCGCCGATGCTGCTGCTGATACTACTACTACTACTTACATTGGCACCTTTCCGTCTTGACAGACGATAGTTTGGTACATTGTGCTTCAAAAAGGCTTAATAACTACAATCCATGGCGGTGGCGAGTGTGGCTGGTAAGGCCAATTCTTGCTGCAAATGTTTGCCCACAGTAGGTGCATGTGAAAACATGGTCACTTCCACCATTTTGCACCATCTTACGTCTCTCACGCTCTGTGTGTGCTTTATCTGCAATCATTTTCTCCTTTGTCTTTATTCCATTTCTGATAGTCCATAGCACAAAGCCTGGGCTAAAATAAAGAAACCATGTGTTGCCCATGCAGCATGATCCCTCTCTCGGCCTGCCTAGTTCACTCCAGAGGAAAGTAATACTACTACTACTACTACTACTACTACTACTACTACTACTACTACTACTACTACTACTACTACTACTACTACTACTACTACTACTACTACTACTACTACTACTACTACTACTATTACTACTACTACTACTGCTGCACTACTACTACTACTACTGCACTACTACTACTACTACTACTACTACTACTACTACTACTACTACTACTACTACTACTACTACTACTACTACTACTACTACTACTACTACTAATCGAAGAAATTCGGCTTATAATCTGCATTATTTCTTGGAAACTAAAACACTTTGATCATTTCAAGTGGAACAGTTGTTTGGAAAGAGCTCTAATAGTTCCTGGAAGAAGTTGCAGGGTTTTCGACCAACACGTAGATGAACGCACGGAGTTGAAGACACACTAGGAATAAAGACACAGGACATTGAAGACATTTTAGAAATAAAGACACGGGACATTGAATAACTTTAGAAATAACGGCACATGATATTGAATACACTTGGGGAATACAGACACATGACATTGAAGATACGTTTGGAATAAAGACACAGGGCACTGAAGACACTTTAGGAATAAAGACACGGGACGTTGAAGATACTTTAGGAATAAAGACACGTTGCGTTGAAGACACTTTAGGAATAAAGACAAGGGGCGTTAAAGACACTTTAGGAATAAAGACACAGGACATTGAATACACTTTAGGAATGCAGATACGGGGCGTTGAAGATACTTTAGGAATAAAGACACATAATATTGAAGACACTTTAGGAATAAAAACACAGGACACTGAAGGCACTTTAGGAATAAAGACATAGTGCATTGAATACACTTCAGGTATTAACACACGTGACATTTAAGTCACTTTAGGAATAAATACATATGACATTGAAGACACTTTAGGAATACAGATACATGACACTGAAGACACTTCAAAAATAAATACATAGGACATTTAAGACATTTGACGAATAAAGACACAGGACATCGGGGGAAAAAAAGTCGCTTAAAAGTCTACAGGGTCGACTTCTTTGCACCGGGTTTTATCCCATATATGACTCTGTCTATTTCCGCAGCGCGGAAAGTGTCGCACAAAGCACGAACTCCGTAACTCTAGCGACGACTCCACAGGTAGTCTCCGAAAAATTTAACTCGTGAACCGAACGACGCGGCCCGGAATCGAACCCACAACCTTCGGAGCCCGAGTCAAACGGCTTGACCACTTCGCCACGAAGACTCCCACGGGACATTGAAGACACGTTAGGGATAAATACAAAAATGCATGAGACAGGGAAGTGTCATAAGATCGAGAAACGTGTTTACAAGCTGCTATAACAACAGTCCCCTGTGAATGATCCAACAGATGATGATAATGATGGTGTAGTGGGATGTCAGTTTACATCGCTGGTCGGTTTTATTTTATGGAAATACTTGTTTCGCTCTCTTCTCGTTAGTTTTTTTTTTTTTTTTTTTACAGAATACTGCTGGTGGGGGTTAAAGCAGCACTAGATTTTATTAGAAAGCAGCAAGTCAAATGGTTTGACCATGCAAGTAGGTTACCAGTCAACAACATACCACAACAAGCAATGATGTACAGACCAGATGGAAACAGAGGAAGAGGCCGACCACGTAAACGTTGGACAGAGGGAATAGAAGAGTCCATGGGAATATCGATATATGAAGCCCTTAATCGGGTACTCTCACGAAGTTTATACTTCACCTCGACACCGCAAGGTACAAGAGGAACATGATGAGATGAGATGAGATGAGATGAGATGAGATGATGAGAATACTGAACGTGTGACATGATATGACATTTCATGGCGTGAACTGGTGGTCTGAAATACAGACAGACTGACGAATAGATAGACAGACAGACAGACAGACAGACAGACAGACAGACAGACAGACAGATGGACGGACGGACGGACGGACGAGCAAGCGGGAGGACGGGCTGGCGGGCGGGCGGTCGGACGGACGGACGGACGGACAAGTAGGCCGCTAGACAGACAGCCAATGAAATGCACACACCAGACAGAGGGACAGACAGATAGACAGGCATGCAGACAGACAGACAAAGAAATATACCGCAAACGAGGGACAGAGAGACAGACAGACTGGTTGGCAGACAAACAGACAGACAGGCAGACAAGCAAGTGGGTAGGTATGAGCAGACAAACACACAATTAAAGGAATCCACACATAAGAATGAGGGACAAACAGACAGACACATACAAAGAATAAACAAATTAAGACAGGAGACAAGAAACTAAGGCTAAATGATAACTGACAGATATTAATATCATAAAAATCAGAAGAACATTACTCCCAGAATGTGTTAACGACATTGAGGATTGGCAGAATATTAACTTGCCTGGTTGGCCAAGCGATTCATTCGTTTTAAATCAACGGAAATCTTGAATCTTCCAACGGCAGATTGTTCTAACGTTCTGTGTTCCAGCGGTTTTCTTCCTTCTCTATCCTGTGTTATCGTTTACAGTAAATTTTGTATAGGAGAGCATTCAGATCATTCTCTCTCGATAGGGGTAATAACCAGTGAAGTAAATAACATTTCATTGTCTTTATTTTTTTTTTACTATTACTATTGTTATTACGAAAGGAGACGAAGCCTTGCTACAAACCTTTGAGAACAAAGTTTCAAGACGCATCTTTGGGTCCATTAGGGATACACAAAGTGGAGAGTGGAAAAGAAGAAGTAACAAAGACATTTATGATTAAGTCCCCGCTAATCACTGGTATCATGAAGGCTAATAGACTACAATGGCTGGGGCATATAGAAAGAATGGAAGATAATAGGGAAACAAAACTCGCTTACACTCAGGAAATACATGACCGTAGACCCCGAGGTAGACCAAGAAGACGGTGGAGAAATAATATATATCCAGACCTACAAGCACTTGGAATCAACGACTAGCAAGAGAAGGTCAACCAGAGAGATGAATGGAGACGGATTGTATCTGCAGCAAAGAACCTCAATGGCTCGGAACGCTGAAGAAGAAGAAGACTATTGCTATTGTTTATTATGCGCTTGCTCGCTCGCTTTGAACTCAAGCGTAGGTCATACACACTATTTATAGTAGTGATGGACTGAATTTTGCGTGTGGATTAGCTTTCCCTATTAAAAGCATCCCGCCATCAGGCGAACTCACTCCGACTTCACAGATGTTACTATAATTTGAAATTTTAGATGTTTACATGTACCTATGTCATACCGTAAGTGTTTCTGTGCCATTTCTTCTTTGTCTGGTACTCTTTTTGTGTGTGCTAATGAAGGTTTTTCGCCGCAACGTTCTAGTGAACAAGCAACAGTGAACTTTTTGCTTCTGTGTTTCTTCCATTATTCATTTCATGTCTACTGTTTTACGACATTTAATCTTACGTGATTTGTTTATGTAACTGATACGATACAATACGCTGCTAAATTCTTCTTCTTCTTCTTCTTCTTCTTCTTCTTCTTCTTCTTCTTCTTCTTCTTCTTCTTCTTCTTCTTCTTCTTCTTCTTCTTCTTCTTCTTCTTCTTCTTCTTCTTCTTCTTCTTCTTCACACCCTACTCTTCCACCTCCTTCCCCATTCCTTCTTCTTCTTCTTCTTCTTCCTCCTTCTCTTCGTGTCCTCCTTCACCTTATCAATTCCATTGTCTTGAAATAGACATTGGTGATCACGACTCCATTCTCTACTACTTTAAGAGTATGTGTTCATGACATATATTCCTTATGTCGGCTCTGTGGCGAATGCGTTACAGAGGCAGCTCGTAATAACGTAAACCACGTTTGGAACACAGCTGCGGGCGATTTGGCATCAAACCGCTTTGTGTTCGTTTTTATAAAATGGTATGAGTGCCGGTCGTTAAAAAAGCAATTGGAAACTACTGAGCCTAAACTTGCCAAAAAATCAGGATCATCCAAAAAAACAAATGCTGTGGTTGACTGCGACGTCATGTGAAGGATATGCAACTAACTTTTATGATCCTTATATTCCAAAGCCTGGCTCAGATTAATACTCCAGTGACTGAGCCAGCCACAAAAAGGATATACATCTGAAGCTGATTGTTGACCGAAGACTGGAATGGCTAAGAACTGAGTGAAACGTTTGTAATGATTATATACTTAACAGGAGATCAACGACTCTCAGTGGGTAGTATGCTTGCCTGTCAGTCAGGTAGGTACATGTTCGAGTCCCCACCGAGAAGGTGTTATTTGTTTAATTGACCTATGCTACCAGGTGGAACTTGACCACAATTAGCACCAGCAAATTGTCTGGAAAGTAAATTCGTCTGGCGTGATATTGACCACATAGCCATCGATTGCCGATTGATTTAAACAAATACTCGGCTAGCACAATATAGTCACTAGTCTGAAGGGGAGGAAAAGGTACAGTTTGCTTTATTTACTATACATTTAATATATGCTACCTAGCTTCAAACTATTATTTCCTTCGCAATCATATGAGTCTGTGCCGTTGCCAAGTGCAAAGGTCGTTGACCGCATCCTCTGAATTCTTTATTCTATGGTCAGCCTTTCTTATCCTCTTTAGCGGATGTCCTTCATTGTCCGAATTTCTCAGCCTTTGTTCTCTACCCTTGCCATCCCTCCCAGCGTAATCCTTGTCTGCATTAATGATTCCGGCGAGTCACCCTTTTATACGCTGCATTGTTTTACTTGGACTATCTGGACTTCATTTCCTTCTTTCATACTACTGTCTTACGTTTCAGCCAATATTGGTCTGTACTAGATAGATGATTGAGTGCACTTCTATCTATCTATCTATCTATCTATCTATCTATCTATCTATCTATCTATCTATCTATCTATCTATCTATCTATCTATCTATCTATCTATCTATCTATCTATTTACTTACCCGCCTGCCTACCTACCTACCTACCTACCTACCTACTTACTTATTCATCTATCTATCTATCTATCTGTCTATCTATCTATCTATCTATCTATCTATCTATCTATCTATCTATCTATCTATCTATCTATCTATCTATCTGTCTGTCTGTCTGTCTGTCTGTCTGTCTGTCTGTCTGTCTGTCTGTCTGTCTGTCTGTCTATCTATCTATCTATCTGTCTGTCTGTCTGTCTGTGTGTCTGTCTGTCTGTCTGTCTTCTTCAATTGTCTGTTATCCTTCTCCCTTCCTCCATGAAGCATACTCCTTCAGTCATCTGTTGCCGTGTCGTCCATGTATTTCCTATTCCTATCTGTAGCTATATTCTCCATCTTCTTTTGATCACCCAAACCGCATCCATCCATTGACCCCCCTCAGTGAAACTCCTCTACCCACCTGGACTTGTAGAACTGGGTGGAGGATGGGTGGGGGAATGTATGTGTGCATGCGTGTGTGTGGTTGAGTGAGAGATGTTTGGTGGGTGGGAGGTATGTGGGTAGGTGGGGGATGTATCTCATAACATGGTAATATGCATTGTTTATGTTTACAACATTCATTTGACAATGTTTTTTCCTATGTCAATGTAGCATGTACTAGTGATGAACGGAAGATGAGTGATTGGAAGGGCCGCATGTAAGACGGAACTACGTCCCCAATTTGTTACCCTTTGAAATTAAAGTTCATTCGTTCGTTCGTTCGTTCGTTCGTTCAAACTCCCTACTCAGTCTAGTTTAATCTGATCATTAAGTTAGCCGGTCCTCAGCCTGGTATTGAAGATGCCTGGCATTGTCGCTCTATTCTTCCGTGTTGTCAGGAACTCTCTTCAGCTCCGCACACATTTGATCACCAATGTCCGCGGCGAAGGAAAGTGACTTTGGACCTTGACGAGATAAAAAACATAAAGATATGCAAAACAGACATTTCCACAAAAGGCATTTATCTAAGAAAAATAACACAGAAAACGGAAATGCTTAGCTGAAAACAGAGGTGTCCCAGTGCGTAAACTGTAATCTGAACAAGTGGACGTGTCGAGGTGAACAAATTATTATCTGAACATATTGGCATATCGTAGTGAAAAAACTGTTATCTGAACAACGTAGCGTATCATGGTGAACAAGTTGTTATCTGAACATATGGGAGCATCCTAGTCAATAAGTTGTTATTTGATTATATGAGCGTATCGCAGTGAATAAATTTTTATCTGAACAATTGTTCGTGTCGTAGTGAAGAAATTATTATCTGTACAATTGGACGTATCGTGATGACCAAACTGTTATAAGAACAGCTGGGTGTATCCTAGAGAATAAACTGTTATCTGAATATATGGGCGTATCCTAGTGAAGGAAGGAAGGAGAGAATGGAAGGAAGGAAGGAAGGAAGGCAGGCAGGCAGGCAGAAGGAAGGAAGGAAGGAAGGAAGGAAGGAAGGAAGGAAGGAAGGAAGGAAGGAAGGAAGGAAGGAAGGAAGGACACTAAGAAGCAGCGCACTGGCATATGCTGCTACACCAACGTGTGTTATAAACACCAATCGGCGCTGGGTGAGGGATATGGTCAGTCACACCGGCCAGCTTCACTGCCCTAGACATTTCCGGTAGCCATTTTAGGCCGGGTTCACCTGGCAACACAGTTCATATTTAAACAACCTCCTCGAGGAGATTTCGAACCGTAAACACTGGAGAGCCAGGCAAGGGTACTAGTCACTGCACTATCTGACTGTCGGCGAATAGATAGGGGTGTTTCTTCTTCTTCTGCTGCGTTCATCCAGAGTGTTTTTTTCCCCGGATGTGATTGTGTTGTGCCTGTTTACAGCAAAGCTGCGTTCTTGCACCGTTAGGCCGACACATCCGACTTCTGCGTTCATTTGTTGACCGGGTTAACCATCCCGGGATAGGGGTGTTTAAACATACTATATACATATATTAGGTGAAAACGATACAGAATGGATATACGTCAATGGAAAGACTGCTGGATGTTAAGTCACTTTGGGTTGAGAACGATACAGAATGGATATACGTAGAATGCTGGTTGTTACGTCACTTTGGGTTAAGAACACCCAGTTTGTGAAACCTGTCAATTATATGAGATGGATGTCCGCACGGCCGAAAGCACTGGTTCTTAAACATCCGTTGCGCGTATGCCAAGGTAGCGGGTTCAGTCACACAGGCAGTTGGACTAAAATGTTGACTTCTCGTTCATGAGTTGGGGACGTACATTACAAGTACCTCGAAAGTTAGGGTGCTTGGCCTGATGGCGATGGACTCTGGTAACACGGACAGCTAATCCACACGCAAAATAATGCAGTCCAGTGCACTAGAAGTATTAGTGCATGCATGGACAACGCTTGAGTTCAAAGCGAACGAACGAAGAAGTTTTTACAAAATTATATGAGATCATCTAATGAGTGTGTTATCTGCGGGTTTATGTGTTTTCTGAGCTCTCTTCTGTTGTTATTTTCTATATGCCCATCATCATCATCATCATCATCATCATCATCATCATCATCATCATCATCATCAACAACATCATCATCATCATCAACAACATCATCATCATCAACATCATCATCATCATCATCATCATCATTTTGTAAGATATGTGCCCAACTTAGCTCTGATCACAGTTCCTTGGAAAGAATGAATGGTTTGCCCGTTCCCTGTCTCATATATTTCCAGACTGAGGTAGCCATATGTGTGTAAACCATACCGTTGTGTGTAAACCATAATTTTCTGTGTAAACCATAATGTTCTGTGTAAACCATAATGTTGTGTGTAAACCATGATTCATTCATTCAGTAGCATGTCCTTTGCAGAACCTCGCTCCCATAACAACCTTCAGGAAAACCTCTCGATCAGCAAGATGTCCCGCGTCCGATACACCGATCTGGAGATCATCCGCCACATCCTGCACGCATCTTGTAAACCATAATGCTGTATATAAACCACAATGTTGTGTGTAAACCATAATGCTGTGTGTACACCACAATGTTGAGAGTAAACCATAATGCTGTGTGTAAATCATAATGCTGTGTGTAAACCATAATGCTGTGTGTAAACCATAATGTTGTGTGTAAACCATAATGCTGTGTGTACACCACAATGTTGAGAGTAAACCATAATGTTGTGTGTAAACCATAATGTTGTGTGTAAACCATAATGCTGTGTGTACACCACAATGTTGAGAGTAAACCATAATGTTGTGTGTAAACCACAATGCTGTGTGTAAACCTTAATGCTGTGTGTAAACCATAATGCTGTGTGTAAACCATAATGTTGATCGACTCCTGCCTCTCTTCACAAGAACCACACCTTCCATCGTTGCTCCTTCTACACCACAGCAGTGCTTGATACGGCCAACATATTCCAGTTATGACACGTTATGCCTTTTGTAAGCCAGTTCTCTTCCACGATCAGTTCATGTATAGTGTTGGCATTTCCATTCTCATTGACCCACGGGTTTCTTGAAATGTTTCTGTGATAATTATGTTCAAACGAGTAAGTCAAAGTCGGTTTGACGATCCTTAAGGAATATTCAGCCTTGGATACATCGGTCATATTCCCAGTAACTCTGGGACTTGTTTCATACGACTGGTTCAGTCCTCATAGCCACACTAAGCTAACTTAAGATGCCTACATACACGCTGATGTTTCCTAGAACTCTGGGACTTGTTCCATACGACTGGCGCGACCCCAATAGCCACACTAAGACACTTTATACATGCCTTAGGGCGTTATCGGAATTTTATTGACTTTTCGGACATTCTATAAGACTTTGAAGCGTACTCGTTATGTTAGATTGGTGGTATTTCACAGAGTTCTAGGACTTGTACTAAAGGCCTTTGAAGCTTACTCGCCCTATAATAAACTGGTCGGACTTGATCAATAAGACTTTGAAGTATACTGGCCCTATAATAAACTGGTCGGACTTGATCAATAAGACATTGAAACGTACTGGCCCTATAATAAATTGGTCGGACTTGATCAATAAGACTTTAAAGCGTACTCGCCCTATGATATACTGGTCGGACGTGATCAATAAGACTTTGAAACGTACTGGCCCTATAATAAACTGGTCGGACTTGATCAATAAGACATTGAAACGTACTGGCCCTATAATAAACTGGTCGGACTTGAACAGTAAGACTTTGAAGCGTACTGGCCCTATAATAAACTGGTCGGACTTGATCAATAAGACATTGAAACGTATTGGCCCTATAATAAACTGGTCGGACTTGATCAGTAAGACTTTGAAGCGTACTGGCCCTATAATAAACTGGTCGGACTTGATCAATAAGACATTGAAACGTACTGGCTCTATGATAAACTGGTCGGACTTGATCAATAAGACTTTGAACCGTAATGGCCCTATAATAAACTGGTCGGACTTGATCAAGAAGACTTTGAAGCGTACTCGCCCTATAATAAACTGGTCGGACTTGATTAATAAGACATTGAAACGTACTGGCCCTATAATAAACTGATCGGAATTGATCAATAAGACTTTGAAGCGTACTGGCCCTATAATAAACTGGTCGGACTTGATCAGTAAGACTTTGAAGTGTACTGGCCCTATAATAAACTGGTCGGATTTGATCAATAAGACTTTGAAGTATACTGGCCCTATAATAAACTGGTCGGACTTGATTAATAAGACTTTGAAGCATACTGGCCCTATAATAAACTGGTCGGAATTGATCAATAAGACTTTGAAGCGTACTGGCCCTATAACAAACTGGTCGGACTTGATCAATAAGACTTTGAAGTGTACTGGCCCTATAATAAACTGGTCGGATTTGATCAATAAGACTTTGAAGCATACTGGCCCTATAATAAACTGGTCGGACTTGATCAATAAGACTTTGAAGCGTACTGGCCCTATAATAAACTGGTCGGATTTGATCAATAAGACTTTGAAGCGTACTGGCCCTATAACAAACTGGTCGGACTTGATCAATAAGACTTTGAAGCATACTGGCCCTATAATAAACTGGTCGGACTTGATCAATAAGACTTTGAAGCGTACTGGCCCTATAATAAACTGGTCGGACTTGATCAATAAAACTTTGAAGCATACTCGGAATTTGATAGATTGGTCGTATTTCCCAGATATCTATGACTTGTTCTACACGTCTGGCTCAATCCCAGAGCCATACTTAGTAAAGTTGAGGTGAGTTGAGTTAAAAACCGATACCACAGCAATTGAGACCTTACCATACGTGTTCCGTCTTCATCTTCAACAGCCAGAGAAGAATCCCAATACTGATGTTGCCAGTAGCAGACTGATTATTTGTCCGTCTGGCCTTTCCTTGGAAGCCTGAATGTTGGTCAGATCCTCTGGTCTCTCCCAGCAGTACAATACTATCCAAACCGTGATGATCTATCTGTTCTTGTGCACTATACACACGATTCCATAGGACCCCGACCACGTCTGCCTTACCATGCACCATTACCCCACCCTATGGTGCAGACCCAGCCAATCTGTCCGCCTGTTCGTTTCCCACTACACCAGCATGTCATGGGGATACAAATCCAGCAGATGTTCTCTATTTTTGATTGTTGAATAGAAGCCTGCCTCTCTGTCTGAAGCCTGCCCCAAGTCTTTCACAACATCGTACTTCGTGAATCCGTTACAACCTCGACATGCGTAAAGTTAAAACCACTTACACACGCCTTGGTACGCACTAGGCATACAAAAGTCTTGTCGAATTTCCCAGATTTCTGGGAGTCGCTCTGTAAGACTATGATACGTACTCGGCGTGTTGTCAATCAATCAATCAACTGCCGTCTCCACAAAGAAGATTGGCTGCAATGGATCTCCACTACTATCTGTCTCTCGCCTTGACTATACATTATGTCAGACTGCTTGTTCGTTCATCTCTTGATGTCATATTCCCACGAGTATCGTTGTCTACCTCTTGATCGCTTGCCTTCAACCTTGCCATCCAGTAGGGGTTGATAAGAGTGTTATGCCTTTTAACGTGTCCGAAGTATTTCTCTTACTTCTATTTTATTTCTTCCATCAGCTCTCTTTTCATTTGCAGTTTTTCTAGAACCTTTCTATTTGATTGTTTTTGTTTCTATGAAATACAACATATTCTTCTGTATATTCACATCTCCAGAGCCTCTGTTTGACTTTCTAATTGCTTGTTCATTGTCCACGCTTCCGCGTCATATAGTAGTGTCGTAAATACATAACATCTGAGAATTCTCACTTCTACTGCGTTGCTATCGGCATTTGAATGACTGGTCGTACTCCCCACAACTCTGGGACTTGTTCTGTAAGACCGGCTCCACCCCAAAGTCGTCCGTTTCGAACGAACGAACAAACTTTATCTTAAAAGGGTAACAAATTGGTTTGTCAACAAAAGACCCCCTTTCCATTGCCTTGAAACATATTTGATATATGTTGCTAGTCCTATATTTGTATTCAGCAATCAGCAAACGAGGGGTCATAAGGTCAACTTCCACCAACCGCCTTTACTTGCTAAGATATTTCCTGGTGCCAACTTTAGCCTGGCAGTCGAGAGCAAGTGTTAAAATACATCTCGTTGAGGATTCGAACTCATGCCCAAAGGGTTAGGCGGCAAGCTAATGTCTTCCATAGTGGTTGATATTTACATCACTGATTCCACATCTCCACACACAACAGATTCTACATCTCTACACACCACAGATTCCACATCTCTACACACCACAGATTCCACATCTCTACACACCACAGATTCCACATCTCCACACACCACAGATTCTACATCTCCACACACCGCAGATTCTACATCTCCACACACCACAGATTCTACATCTCCACACACCACAGATTCTACATCTCCACACACCACAGATTCTACATCTCCACACACCACAGATTCTACATCTCCACACACAACAGATTCCACATCTCCACACACCACAGATTCCACATCTCCACACACCACAGATTCCACATCTCCACACACCACAGATTCCACATCTCCACACACCACAGATTCCACATCTCCACACACCACAGATTCCACATCTCCACACACCACAGATTCCACATCTCCACAGCCACAGATTCCACATCTCCACACACCACAGATTCCACATCTCCACACACCACAGATTCCACACCTCCACACACCACAGATTCCACATCTCCACACACCACAGATTCCACATCTCCACACACCACAGATTCCACATCTCCACACACCACAGATTCCACATCTCCACACACCACAGATTCTACATCTCTACACACCACAGATTCCACATCTCTACACACCACAGATTCCACATCTTTACACACCACAGATTCCACATCTCCACACACCACAGATTCTACATCTCCACACACCACAGATTCCACATCTCTACACACCACAGATTCCACATCTCTACACACCACAGATTCTACATCTCTACACACCACAGATTCCACATCTCTACACACCACAGATTCCACATCTCCAGACACCACAGATTCTACATCTCTACACACCACAGATTCTACATCTCTACACACCACAGATTCTACATCTCTACACACCACAGATTCTACATCTCTACACACCACAGATTCTACATCTCTACACACCACAGATTCCACATCTCTACACACCACAGATTCCACATCTCCACACACCACAGATTCTACATCTCCACACACCACAGATTCTACATCTCTACACACCACAGATTCTACATCTCCACACACCACAGATTCTACATCTCTACACACCACAGATTCTACATCTCTACACACCACAGATTCTACATCTCTACACACCACAGATTCCACATCTCTACACACCACAGATTCCACAACTCCACACACCACAGATTCCACATCTCCACACACCACAGATTCCACATCTCTACACACCACAGATTCCACATCTCTACACACCACAGATTCCACATCTCTACACACCACAGATTCCACATCTCCACACACCACAGATTCCACATCTCTACACACCACAGATTCTACATCTCTACACACCACAGATTCCACATCTCCACACACCACAGATTCCACATCTCTACACACCACAGATTCTACATCTCTACACACCACAGATTCCACATCTCCACACACCACAGATTCTACATCTCCACACACCACAGATTCTACATCTCTACACACCACAGATTCTACATCTCCACACACCACAGATTCTACATCTCCACACACCACAGATTCTACATCTCCACACACCACAGATTCTACATCTCTACACACCACAGATTCTACATCTCTACACACCACAGATTCTACATCTCCACACACCACAGATTCTACATCTCCACACACCACAGATTCTACATCTCTACACACCACAGATTCTACATCTCCACACACCACAGATTCCACATCTCCACACACCACAGATTCCACATCTCTACACACCACAGATTCTACATCTCTACACACCACAGATTCTACATCTCCACACACCACAGATTCTACATCTCCACACACCACAGATTCTACATCTCTACACACCACAGATTCTACATCTCCACACACCACAGATTCTACATCTCCACACACCACAGATTCTACATCTCCACACACCACAGATTCTACATCTCCACACACCACAGATTCTACATCTCCACACACCACAGATTCTACATCTCCACACACCACAGATTCTACATCTCCACACACCACAGATTCTACATCTCCACACACCACAGATTCTACATCTCCACACACCACAGATTCTACATCTCCACACACCACAGATTCTACATCTCTACACACCACAGATTCTACATCTCTACACACCACAGATTCTACATCTCCACACACCACAGATTCTACATCTCCACACACCACAGATTCTACATCTCCACACACCACAGATTCTACATCTCCACACACCACAGATTCTACATCTCCACACACCACAGATTCTACATCTCCACACACCACAGATTCTACATCTCTACACACCACAGATTCTACATCTCCACACACAACAGATTCTACATCTCCACACACAACAGATTCTACATCTCCACACACCACAGATTCTACATCTCTACACACCACAGATTCTACATCTCCACACACAACAGATTCTACATCTCCACACACCACAGATTCTACATCTCCACACACCACAGATTCTACATCTCCACACACAACAGATTCTACATCTCCACACACCACAGATTCTACATCTCCACACACAACAGATTCTACATCTCCACACACAACAGATTCTACATCTCCACACACCACAGATTCTACATCTCCACACACCACAGATTCTACATCTCCACACACCACAGATTCTACATCTCCACACACCACAGATTCTACATCTCTACACACCACAGATTCTACATCTCCACACACAACAGATTCTACATCTCCACACACCACAGATTCTACATCTCCACACACCACAGATTCTACATCTCCACACACCACAGATTCTACATCTCTACACACCACAGATTCCACATCTCTACACACAACAGATTCCACATCTCCACACACAACAGATTCCACATCTCTACACACAACAGATTCCACATCTCCACACACCACAGATTCCACATCTCCACTCATTACAGATTCCACATCCCCACTGACTACAGATTCCACATCTCAACTCATCACATATTCCACATCTCAACAGACCACAGATTCCAAACCTGTTCAAATTGATGCACAGATCACCTTTATATTAAAGAAACACCATTCAATCATTCCCACAAACAATTTGTTTTTGTCAAATTTTTGGTTTAAATTATTCACGCACTGGAAACTAAGAATCTGCAAAACAATTTCTTGCACGCGAGATTGCGTGAGCCAAGCTTCGTTAGAAAAACAAAATGACCTCAAACTTGCAGAAACAACACTTCACTCGGGTAAATGAAGGAAGAGATGAAGGACGGGGGAGAGAGGAGGAGGAGAAAGAAGAAGAAGAAGAAGAAGAAGAAGAAGAAGAAGAAGAAGAAGAAGAAGAAGAAGAAGAAGAAGAAGAAGAAGAAGAAGAAGAAGAAGAAGAAGAAGATGAAGAAGAAGAAGAAGAAGAGGAGTAGTAAGAAGGAGAAGAAGAAACAGCCAGGAAAACACATGTAAAGGTGACAACGGTGGTCACACTAATCAACAATAGCCACTGATGATACTATGATAATACTATTATGATACTACTATGATACTATGATAATAGCGTAGTGATGTTATGATGATACTATGAAGATACTATGCTGATACTGTAATGATACTATGGTGATATTATGATGGTGCTATGATGATACTATGATGATACTATGGAAAGGTGACAACGGTGCTCACACTAATCAACAATAAATAGCCAACGATGAAACTATGATGACACTATGACAATAGTATGATGATAATATGACGGTACTGTTAAGATACTATGAAGATACTGCAATGATACTATGATGATATTATGAGAGGGCTATGATGATACTATGATGATATTACGATGATACAATGGTGATACTATGATGGATCTACATTGACACTGTCATGATACTAAGATTGTTTTAGGATTTTACTGTGATTATACTACAGTGATATCATGATGATACTATGATGATACAATGCAACAGAAACGCGCAAACAGTTTACAGGCGCGAGCATCATCTTCATAGCACCGGGTTTAACCCCTATATGGCTCAGTATCTTTCAGCAGGACGACCTGCCAAAAGCGTCACACGAAGCCCGAACTCTGTAGCTCCAGCGACGATCCTCGGGAGTCTCCGAGAAAAGTGCACCCTTAAACCGAAAGACATAGCCCGGAATGAACCCACACCCTTCGGAGCGTGAGGTAGACGGCCTAACCACTCGCCATGGAGATCCTTGAATGGAAAAGTAACAGTAACGGGACTTCGTAAACGTCGTGAAGCTATTGTGTATATAGTGCTGGCTCCATATTTGTATAGCCCATCCGGCACGAGTGGGTGTTGTGGGTGCCTACTTCCAGAGACATTTCCTAGCACCCATTTTAGACTGAGTCACCAATGTCAATTTTTTGTTAAATCATCTCGATAAGGATTGAGCATATGGTCGTACTGACCGCTCTGCCACGGCGGCTCCCGTGATGCACGGGGTTATCAGGTATATCTGTATGGATCAAAGAAATACCAACACAATTTAAATACATATCTGAGAGATTGGCATGCATTTTGAGAGGATTCAAAGACATCTTTAATAGATTTAAAGATATTACTGAAAGAGCTCAATGATTTGTACAAGAATGTAAGACTTCGTGAAAAGATGTAATGAAATTAGTACAAGAATGTAAGACTTCGTGCAAAGATTACAGACATCTGCACAAGAATGTAAGACTTCGTGAAAAGATTACAGTCATCTGCACAAGAATGTAAGACTTCGTGAAAAGATGTACAGGCATCTTTACAAGAATTGCCAGCTCTGTGGCAAAGGGGTTACGGACACAATTCGTATCCCGCATACCGCGTTCGAAATACAACTGCAAGCGATGTGGCTTGCGTTGGTTTCCAATCAATGATATGAGTGAAGGGTATTCAGAAAGCAATGGCAAACTACTGAACGTAAACTTGGCCAGGATTAACAAACAGCCAAAAAATGTTGGAGTGGCTGCTACATCCTGTAAAGGATATGTAACGAACTTGCACAACAAACAAGTATTTTGTACCATTTTTCTTTAAACACCATTCATCTTTACAACAAACAACCTGGAAGAAATAAAATCTCTGACGCAAACTGAGTTCCATAGGGACCGACCATCCTATTAAACTGCACATATTGTACCAAAGTGCCTCCCGTAGATCTGAGACGTGTGGAGTATGCTGTCCCATTCCCCAAGCTTTCCTGTCACCAATGACGCGATAAGAGGGATCACTCTTGTTGGCCGGAGACTGACTTCAGATGTCGCTGGGGATAAATCTGATCTTTCTTTCTTTCTTTCTTTCTTTCTTTCTTTCTTTCTTTCTTTCTTTCCCCACATCGTTGTCACCCCTGGCTTCTACTTGGCTTTCTCTTCTTTCAGTGAGCCCGTTGATAGCCAGGTCAGGAGGGGTGTCGACCATGGGTAGGGTAACAGCTCTGTCCCAGAGGTTCCCAAACTCTTGTGTGAGGCCGAGAATTAATGTAGCGTTGAGTGCATGCTTCTTATGGTAAATATTTTTTTTTTTTAAATTCGCATATCCTTTTACAGGACATCGCTGTCAACAGCAGCATCTTTCAGCTGACTGATGATTTCTTGGCAAGATTACGCTCAGTAGTTTGCCATTACTTTCTGAGCGGCCGGCTCAGATATCCCGCATCACCAGTCACCAGTGGGGGACGAACCGCTCCCAGTTCTCGCCCGCTACGAGACTCTGCGTGATAAACGGGATTACGGAGAAAGTGGTGTAACCCCTTGGCCAGAGAGACCGGCTATGGTAAATATACTGTATTGATGAAATGACATTGGAGATGAGAATTGAGAAGACACTGGAATATGTCACTGCTGGTACGATTAGTGAGAACCGTTGACTAAAATATGCGGAGTCAAATCAACTTCAAATCAAATCAACTTTATTAGGGTCACAAATTGGGCGCGCAGGCCCGTCTTACATTCGGCCCTTCCAATCACTCGTCTTTCGTTCATCAAGAGCATTATACATTTACATAGGAAGAAAAATAAACATTGTGAAATGAATGTTGTAAACATAAACAAGGCTAATTATAATTACCATGTTATGAGGCCCATCTCCCACCTATCCATACATCACCCCACCCACACAACACCCCCACCTACCCACACACACGCGCACCAAGGGACACATACACACCCCCACCTACCGACACACACGCACACCAAGGGACACATACATACCCCACCAACCGACCCATCCCCCTCCCGCACATCCCCCACCCACACACACTGCCCTCACCTGATCCCCCAACCAAAACACACTCGCCACCCACAAACATTCCTCCACCAACCCCCACATCCCACATCCTACCCCACACATCCTCTCCCCACCCACACCTCAAAAAGAGATATGGAGGTAAGCGTGGCCGAATGGATAAGAGCACTCGTTCATGCGGGGTTCACTGGTAATAATGAAAGTTTGCCCACAAACTCTAATCTATCCAGTGAACTAGAAGTGGTAGCATGTATGTGGAACACGTTTGAGTTCAAAGCGAACAACATCACAAAGATAATAATCTGGCTTGAGACAAGACAATTATACATAACCCGAAATGACATATGACACTATAATGTGACAGTTGAGTAGACAGGTTGGGGTCGTCGCCAGTCGGTTACATTCTCTCATACAGTCAGCATCATCATGTGCCATGCCGATAAGCGTAGGCGGTCATGTTTCACCATCTCACGTGATCACCAGAGTCGTGGATCAGCTCTGTGTTCTTGTCTCGACCATGCCACGTGGCCAAACCATCCAGGTATTTACTTCTCGGTCTTCACCTAATTTGTTTGTCCCTCAATCTTGCCAGTTGTCACCAAGTTCTCCAATGCATTTCTTTTCATAACGTGTCCAACACATTGTGACTGTCTACGTCTAATTTCTCTAATTATTTTACTATTTTAATTTGTTCTTTTATTAGTACTTGCTCGTTGGTTATTCTGTCTGTCCATGGTATTCTTTGCATTTCCTTAGAAACCACATTTTCACAGACATTAGATTTTTTTTTTTTTTTTTTCATTTTCAGCTTCTTTGCTCATTATCCACGCTCCACATGCCGTACAAAATAACAGGTTCTATGTAGCACCTCAACACTCTTTTCCTCGTTGCAATTGGACATCTTCTTATTTGTCAGTATATTTTCCATCATGCGAAAGGCTACATACGCCATGGCGACTCTTGTTCTAATCTCCTCAAGGCATCTACCATCAGAATGTTCCGAGATAGTTGTGCCGATTCACTTGTTTAAGAATATTCCAATTTACCCGTATATTAATTACATTGTTTCATACTGTGCACATTATAATGCTTCAACGTAAGTTAGCTAGAAATTATCAATCAGTAGGTTCTGCGCAATACATTGCTCTCATCATGTACCTTAGAATTTTCTCGATCTCTCGCCATTTTGTCTGCTTCTTACAGCCTCATGACCAGGGTGTCAACAATGTCGCGTATCCCCTATTCGTGCTGGTCGAACTCTGCCTTTTCGTCCATGAACCTTGACCTCCAATACTATTAATATTTTTCTTTTTTGCGTTCGCTCGCTTTGAGTTTAAGCGTAGACCATACACACTATTTATAGTAGTGATGGACTGAATTTTGCGTGTGGGTTAGCTTTCCCTGTTAACAGTGTCCCTCGCCATCAGGCGAACCCACTCCGATTTCAGAGGTACGTGTAATTAACGTCCCCAAGCCAAGGACGAAAGGTCAACATTTTAGTCCAGCTGTCCGGTGTAGGGGTTTAACCGCTAACCTCGGCATCGGCATACCGGGTGTTTAAGAACACGCGTTCTAATTCATTCGACCATGCAGACCTGTACACTATTAATATCATAATTAATGTTTATCTTCTTTCCAATCTTCTCATTCAGTAATGATGCCCTAATGTAGCCACTGTAGTGCCTTCCCCGTGTCTATATGTTGTATTTTGTGTATTTGTTTGCTGATGAAGGCTAATCGCTCCCAACGTCCTAAGGTTTCCGTAATTGTGGTTTGTAAAGTTGCATTAAGAGGTTGCCGGACGCTGGTTCGTAATCCCGTATACCCGCGTTCGAAACACAGCATCTCGCGATGTGGCAGCAGACCGCGTTGCGTTAGCTTTGGTATCGGTGGTGGTCGTTCAGAAAGCAATGGCAAACTACTGAACGTAAACTTGCCAAGAGATCACAGCGCAGAAATGTTGGTGTTGACTGCGATGTCTTGTGAAAAACAAAATCTTAACAACTATGATATAAAACCTAATAAGGAAAGAGATCTGGTGGTGAGAACACCAGGCCAAGTAGATCAGATAACACTGGGGAAGAGTGTGACACAGGGACCAGTACTAGTAATCGTGATGACGGAGTTCTTCCTGACAGTGTTACCAAGGAAATCCCTGTGTCAGACTAAGAAGGAGAGTGAGACTAGGAACGTGGAATGTGAGAAGACTGTATGAGGGAAAGCTTAAGATGGTATATGATGAGATTGAAAGGTTAAATATTACATTTTAGGAAATAGTGAACATTTCTAGAGAGGCAAGGGACATTTTACAACTGACAATTGAAGTCTGTTCATATATTCTAGTAGAGATGTCGGAGGCCGGAACGGAGTGGCATATTGTTTAGATAAAATAACTGCAAACGTTTTTATTGGATATAACCCGATTAGTGATAGTAAAAAGGATATGAAAAATAAAAGTTGCATTACTTCGTGTTGTGTTATTTGTTTATAAGACTGTTTACGTAACATTTTAGCTCAAAAGCCCCAGTTTTCTTCTTTAGCGAGTGCAAAGTTGTCTATGTTTCGCTTCCATGTGTTGTCACAGGAAAGTTACATGTCTTCAACAATATTACCGAAACTCCTTTGCTGTGCCACAGGCTCTTGACATTCATTGACTGGCACCTGACCGTCTGGACAGACGAGGGTTTTTAGGAATATCTCTTCATAGCACTAAGCCTGGGCTGAATTGTAGAGACTATGTGTTGCCCATGCAGCATGATTCCTCTCTCGGCCTGCCTTGTTTACTCCAGAGAAAAGGTAACACCAATACGTCTGTAATAAGACAAGCTGCAGATCTCTATGCAATCTATATGCAGATCTCTAAGCAATGCTCTAACTGTCGGAGCTTCAATCCTAAACCAGTTGTCGACCAAGGCTTAGATGTAGGAGTCGGTCACAATTTTAAGGCATATGAAAATCAGTAAGGAACCTTTTTAAACGACTTTAGAGTAATGGGCACTTCGTATTAGACTTTTTTTTTTTTCGGTTCGGCCATTCAGAAAGCAATGACAAACTACTGTGCTAAAGATGGCTAGTAGATCACACAAGGCAATAACTCGGTCTGCCCTGTCATGACATTTCATCTGCATGCTGCATGTCATCCCATAATGATAAAGCGTGTATCCCCCAATTGCGCTTCTTTGTCTGAAGCCGTTGGCACAATGTACGGCGATGATTTTCGTGAGCGATGCCAACAGAAAGCAGGTAGTATCACCTACTGTCAGTATGGTAGCTCTGTCATATCTAACCGAGACCTGACTATCCAAATTGTTCTAATCAGGATTTTGAAAGTTGATCTGTGCTTCCAGATCGACCCAGTCTAAGCAAAACAGTTCATGTCATGTAAAGGACATTACAACCAACTCTAGCACTCATTTGCTTATTTTTTTTTTTTTAATTTCCTACGCATTTTTAGTTCAGTAGTTTGCTATTGCTTTCTGAACGAAAGACGACTTATACCATGGAAATCAATGCAAAACGCTCTCCTCCCAAATCGCCGCCGGCTGATGTCCCCTCTGCTCGGTCAGTCTGGGAATCATGAAATTGCGCGTCTCACTATCCCCAAATTTTCAGACACCGTTCCAGCATAATATAGGTACCAAGAAATAACGACTGTGGACTTCGACTGCACCACCCACCGATCCCGCCACTGTACTAGAAACAAATGTGAGCCTAGTATGAAATTCCCAATGCTCTAAGGTCCTTTAAAAGATCGCCTTACTTATGTTGTCTATGCTTTAAAATCGTGACTGATTCCTACACCTAATTCAAGTTAACAATGTATTGTTTTCGTTTCTTCCATGGCTGTTTTGGTTGTGTGGTGTTTTTTGGTCCGTGCGTGGTGATTTACATTTTTCTCATACCGTAGATTGATTCGGCTGTCATTTGAGAATTGCAAATCTATAATCTATGATGAAGTAACAAGAGTAGAACTAAACCCAAGAAATGCGCAAACAACAGTAATTCCAGCGATGGAAAATAAACGGGGGAAAATATCAAATATCACTGAAAACGCAAAATTAAATTACTGCCTACATTGGTAATCTTTATTTTCTGATGTCGATTCTGCCTAAAATGGGTACGAGGATAAAATCACTAGTTCGGAGCTCATGGATAGAACTAGACAAATACCAACGAACCAAGAGGTAAAGAAAACATCCATCCATCATGTGCCTAGCGTGGACGGTCATGTCTCGCCATCTCACTCGATCACCAGAGTCGTGGGTCAGTTCCGCGTTCCTGTCTCGACTATGCATCGTGGCCAAGGCATCCAGGTATTTACTTCTCGGCCTTCCCCTTTGTCTTTCCTTTCGATCTTGCCAGTTGTCACCAAGTTCTCCAATTCATTTCTTCTCATAACATGCTCACAAAATTGTGACTGTCTACGTCTAATGTCTCTAATCAGTTTACGATCTTCATTATGTTGGAACTGCGATTAACTAATTATAAACATGTCATGATTCAGCACGGAACATACAACATGCTGGGATGATGACCTGGGTAGTAGTGTTTGCCCCAGGGAATTTTATCTGCTTCATTGTACAATAGGCGCGTGCTCAATTGTCAGTGTGAAATGATAATGATAATAATGTTTCGAGTATTTAAGTGACATTGATAGACGAGAAAGGAAAAGCAGAAGATATCCCAGGGTATTCTTCTACTTATTCTTTGATGACTTATCTCCCAATGGGATACAACCCCTCAAGCAACTCCTAGGGCGTACGTTGTAACAAATTCTGCATGTCCTTTGCATGATGTTGCAATCAACCTCAGGTTGATTTACTGGGCAAGCTTACGTTCAGTAGAGGCGTTAACGTTGAGATCCAACTAACCGGTGTAAGGAAAGGACCGCACACCCCTCCCTCAGGACACCGGAAGTTTAAACGCAAGCAGATTCCTCCCGCGGTCACTCACAAGGCACACTCCTCATCAGTTAGTGCCTTGCCGGTTGACGTGGGGGTTCATGCCTTGCTACAAATTGCGATCTCCGACAGCATGGATCAGTTCGTGTGCTGACTCCCTTCCGTGCCATGACACAAGACTGTCAAGAATCTTCTCACACTGTCTTCCTCTATCTCTCTATCCGCAAATTTTTCCGGTTGTCACAATACTTCCAGTCTTTGTCTTTTCATAAAGTGACCCCCCCCCCCCCCCCCCCCCCCCCAAAAAAAAAAAAAAAACAACAGATCACTGCTTCTTTCTGAAGTTTGTGATATGTTGTCTTTGCGACTTAGCTTCCCTTAAAACGTCATAATTGCTCATTTTGGTTGTTCAGTTAATTTTCAGTAGTCCACATCTCCAAGGCTTCCCTGGGTATTTACTCCTGTTTATTAATTACCCAGGATTCGCAGCCGAATGTTAAAACTGGTTCTATGTTAGGCACACTAGACAATTAAAACAAGGAAAGTGTTCAACATTTAGCTTTCTCTTTATCATGACTGGAAGCCAATCAATACCCCTCACTTGTATTTTAACCAAGTGGTTAATTACACGTCACATTTGGTTTTCCGGACAACTCCACGGAACCAAGAAAACAATGACTTTGGACAATGGGTTAAGACAAAGACCGTCATCTGTAGGACAAGGAATTGACCTCACAGAGTGCAAAGTTCACTGACCGTCCGCTCGCAATTCTTTATATCTTGACCAAAATACCATCTCCTCTCAAGGGATATGCAGTTTATTCAGTCAAATGGTTTATTCTATTGTACCGCGTGACATCTTTTCCAGTTTAATCCTCGGGAAATCTGAGTAGCTGTTTGCCGTTTCTTTTCCTGATATGTTCATTTTTTCCCTAATCCCACGCATTTTCAAAAATGCATTTGGATAATTGGGTCTTGCTTTTTCTTTCAGCCTGTTAGGCTTCCGATGGCTTCTAACTGATGGCATTGTGTTTTGTTCGGGCTTTCCTTTCCTTCTACTTTCTCCTGTTCATTGCCTTAAATAGTTGCGTTTTGCATAATAATTTTCCTGTCTTTCTACGCCTCACATTTATTTCTCTGCTTTTGTTTTATTTGATCAGGATCAGATCTTCTTCTTGCATCTTCCTTGTTAAATGTGTTTCTCTTTAGCTTTCTGTTGAAATCTGTTTCCTGTTTTGATTTCTTCCGTGTGTTCTCACTGTAATCTGGTTGTCCTTCGCATTTCCCTGTGTGAATCTTTTTTATTATTCTCTCTCTCTCTCTCTCTCTCTCTCTCTCTCTCTCTCTCTCTCTCTCTCTCTCTCTCTCTCTCTCTCTCTCTCTGTCTCTGTCTCTTTCTCGCACACCTCTCTCTCTCATTCACTATTCTTTTATCTATCTATCTATCTATCTATCTATCTATCTATCTATCTATCTATCTATCTATCTATCTATCTATCTATCTATCTATCTATCTATCTATCTATCTATCTATCTATCTATCTATCTATCTGTCTGTCTGTCTGTCTGTCTGTCTGTCTGTTTGTCTGTCTGTCTGTCTGTCTATATTTCTCTCTTTGTTTTTGTCTGCCTATCCATCTTTCCTTCTTTTTCTCACTTCATTTATCTACTTATACCCTCTTTAACTTCCAATTTCATGTAAAATTTACTATATAAACAAATATATTTTCTGCACTTCTGTCTTTAAAGTTCTCTGTCTTTTTTCTGCCTATTTCCAGCCTCACATACTCAGCCCCCCTCCCCTTTCCCCTTACCCTTAATCAGTATTTACTTACAGTGGAAACCCGAGCTTTCAATTTGCAGAAAGAATATATGATCCAATGACCTACTTTCAACCAGAGGCTACCTGTTGGTCTGTTTGTGTGGCGGTCTCCACGATTGTTTAGATTTTTGTGTTTCTGTGTATTTCTGTGTGATTGTCTGTGTGGGTGTCTTTGTGAATGTACTGCTGTTTGTAGCCTGCAAATCTGTGTCAATATATGTGCGATTATCACCGTGATTGTCTGTGTAATTGTCTACGTATTTGTTTGTATGGTTGTCTGTGTCATTGTATGTTTTTGTGTTTGTCTGTGTGATTTTTATATGATTGTCTGTGTGATTGTTTGTGTGATTGTATGTGTGATTGTTTGTTTGAGTATTTGTATGATTGTCGGTGTCATTGTTTGTGTCATTGTTTGTGACATTGTTTGTGTTATTGTCTGTGTGAGTGTTTGTATGATTGTCTTTGTGATAGTCTGTGTGTTTGTATGATTGCCTGTTTGAGTTGTGTATGATTTGCTGTATGAATGTTTGTAGAAATGTGTGTGTGAGTGTTTGTGAGAAAAGACGCCAATCCCGTATGGGATTTAGCCATTAACTCGGCCCTGATTGGCAAACTAGCTGAATTTCCGAAGGCTATAAATCACAGGCGTATGACTATTAAGTTCCCCTGCTGAAAGGAAAGAAGCATACAACCATCGTGAGTGTCTACGCACCAACCATGACCAATGAAGATGACTAAACAAGTTCTATGAAGACGTGCACAACATATTAACATCTGTTCCCAAAGGAGACAAACTTATACTCCTTGGGGACTTCAATGCCAGAGTAGGCAAGGAAACCGTCTCTTGGATTGGCATCATTGGAAAGTACGGAGTCTACAATTGTTACAGCAATGGGCTCCTCCTCCTTCAGACCTGTGCTGAACACGATCTCCTGATCACCAACACAATTTTCCGTCTTCCCACGAGAAATAGGACATCATGGATGCACCCTCGCTCGAAACACTGGCACCTCATTGACTATGTCATCGTCAGAAGGAGTGACAGACAAGACGTTCGAGTGAAAAAATCAATGTGTGGTGCCGAATGTTGGACAGACCATCGTCTCATATTTCGAAAATAAACATACACATCAAACCACAACGGCGTCCTCAAGGGGTAAAAATGCAACAACAACAAAACTAAATATCACCCGCCTAAACACCACAAAAATGCAGCTGTCGTTTGAAAACATGCTGGAAGACCGCCTCAAGCCAAATGCTGCAGCTAAGCAGGATGTGGAAACAGAATGTAGAGCCCTAAAAGACATAATTTACAACACGGCTATGGAAATCCTGGGTCCAGCCCCCCGAAAGCATAAAGACTGGTTTGAGGAAAGTTCTGAAACATCAACTAATTGCTGTCCGAGAAACAAGTTCGCCCCAAGGCACATTTGAACGACCCGAAGTCAACACACACAAACAGATGCCTTCACTAACATTAGGAGAGTAGTACAGCAGAAGCTTCGGCGCATGCGCAACTCCTGGCTGACCAAAACAAACTGATATGAAAAACTTCTACGACTCACTGAAAGCTGTCTGCGTTCCTCCATCACCAGGCATAGTTCCCCTTCTCAGTGCAGATGGGAGAACATTGGTCACCGATAAGAAAGAAATCCTTCATCGCTGGACAGAGCATTTCAGCACGATCTTAAATGCAAATTTTTTCTTGGATGATGAAACCATCAACGGCCTTCCTCAAGTTCCCACCAGTAATACACTTGATGACCTGCCAACTATAGTGGAACTAAACAAAGCCACTCAGCAATTTTCCAGTGGAAAGTCGCCTGGTCCTGACTCCATCCCAGCAGAGATATACAAAGCAAGTGGGCCGGTCCTAATAGAGCAGCTTCACCAAGTCTTTACAAACATATGGGTGAACGAGACCATGCCGCAAGATTTCAAGGATGCGTCAATAGTCCACCTTTACAAACGTAAAGGAAACCGCCAATCCTGTGACAACCACCGAGGCATCTCCTTGCTCTCAATTGCAGTGAAGATAATCGCCAGAATTCTTCTCAATCGCCTCACGGCCCATCTCGATCAAGGTCTTCTTCCTAAGAGTCAGTGTGGCTTCAGAAAAGAACGAGGAAATGTTGACATGATTTTCGCTGCAAGGCACCTGAAAGAGAAATGTTAGGAACAGAGCTCTGAAATGTTCTCCACTTTCATTCACCTTACCAAGGCTTTTGATACAGTCAACAGAGAAGGATTGTGGAAGATTATGGCAAAATATGGCTGTCCACGAAAGTTTGTCCACATAGTGCGGCTATTTCATGATGGCATGCAGGCAAGAGTACAGGAAAATGGTGAACTGTCTGAACCCTTTCCTGTCACCAATGAAGTGAAGTAAGGATGTGTCCTGGCACCAACACTGTTCAGCCTCATGTTTTCAGCTATGCTGACGAATGCCTTCGAGAACAATGACATTGGAATAGACATAAACTACCGCATGGATGGAAAGTTGTTCAATCTCAGAAGACTGAAAGCCAAAACCAAAACTAACAGCGACACCGTCAGAGAATTGCTGTTTGCTGATGGTTGCGCTCTATATACCAACTCAGAGGCAGACATGCAACACAAGGTGTCAGTTTTCTCATATGTCTGTGCCAACTTTGGGCTCAATATCAACTTGGAGAAGACTCTAGTTATGTACCAGCCAGCTCCAGAGAATAATCACACCGTGCCGAATATCAAGGTGAACAGCCATTGACTACGTGTTGTGGACAAATTCACCTATCTTGGCAGCACTGTGTCACAAGCTGCCACAATTGATGACGAAGTGAATGCAAGAATCTCCAAGGTCAGCTTCGCCTTTATACAGTATTGATTGCAGACAATGCACAAGATCTACAACAATTAGTGGATGCGGTTGTTGTACACAGTGAGCAACTAGGGATAGAATTAAATTGTAAAAAGACACAGGTTATGGAAGTCACTAGGAAGAACGAAGTACCACAATATAATATACAAGTAAATGGGAGTATTCTTCAACAAGTGAATCGATACAATTATCTCGGAACAATCATAACATCTGATGGGTGATGCCTTGAAGAGATTAGAACAAGAATCGAATTGGCGAAATTAGCCTTTAGCAAGATGAGAAACATTCTGACCAATAAGAAGATGTCAATTAAAACGAGAAAAAGAGTGTTGAGGGTATACATAGAGCCTGTTCTTTTGTATGGATGTGAAACTTGGACAATGTGCAGTGAAGCTGAAAAACATCTGATGGCTGCAGAAATGTGGTGTCTGAGGAAAATGCAAAGAATACCATGGACAGACAGAAAACCCAATGACCAAGTACTACAGGAGACAAATAAAAATCGTACATTGATTAGAGAAATTAGACGTAGACAGTCAAAAAATTTTTCACATATTATGAGAAGAAATGGATTGGAGAACTTAGTGACAACTGGCAAGATCGAGGGGAACAAACCAAGAGGAAGACCGAGAGGAAAATACCTGGATGGCTTGGCCACATGGCATGGACGAGACAGGAACACTGAGCTGATCCACGACTCTGGTGATCGAGTGAAATGGCGAGTCATGACCGCCCACGCTTTCCGGCATGACACATGATTGATTGATTGACAAGAATGTATGGGAACGAAATGGAATAAGCCTGCAAACAACGCTGAAAGTCTATATCTCTGCTATTAGGGTTATAGTTTTGTTATTCGTTATGTTATGGCTCTTTGCTGTATCTGGTCCCAGTCGACCTATGTGATGCGGGTGTCTTGTGTGGGTATTGAGGGTTCCCTTTGACTCAACTGAACATGGTTGAGGCTTAACTGGTATTCAGAGACCGCACAGTCAATATTTGTAACTTCTATCTCAGACAGTCAATATTTGTAATTTCTATCTCAGACAGTCAATATTTGTAATTTCTACCTCAGACAGTCATTATTTGTAACTTCTACCTCAGACAGTCAATATTTGTAACTTCTACATCAGACAGTCAATATTTCAACACCCTCTGTTCTTGGAAGTGAGTAACATAGCTTCTTCTGTTGTTTCAACCCTTTTTGTCGTAGACAATCAATATGTTAACTCCTTCCCTTCTAGAGTTTAACACCTTGCGTCTAGATTAAGATGTTTAGACTTTGTCTATGACGCATGCACTGAGGCAAGGTCACGTGCTGAATTGCTTGCTGTAAATAAGTTCCCGTTGTCACAAGTGCACAGCCACAAGTTAACGCCATCTTGAGTTACTTGTCTTCTTATACCTTCTCTCGTGGCGTTATTGACCTTTAGCCTCTTGACCCCCATAAAAAATTTGCGGTTCAGTCGCTTTGTTTGAATCATGCACTCGGATTTAATAAAACACGTGCCCAGTCCACAGCAGGATCATCAATATCACCTAGTGCCATGCAGGCTGGCGTGGGCGATCATGCCTCTCCACAAATTGCGATCTCCAACGGCATGGATCAATTTGTGCCATGATACAATGATCCATTCCGTGCCATGATACAAAACTGTCAAGAGTTGTCTTATGCTGTCCTTATGTATATCTCTTTCTGCAAATCTTTCCGTTTGTCACAACATGTTTCAATTTGTGTCTTCTCATTATGTGGCCAAAAAAAAACCAAAAACAAACCGATGACTGCTTCTTTCTGATGTTTGTGATAAGTTGTGTTTTATAGTTAAATTTTAATGTAGTGCTTTTCATGTAGTTTTATCGGTGTGTGTACTGGAAGGCCCCGGTTAACGTCGGGTGTACGTTCTTGGAAAAGCGACTTTAATTGAAACGAAGTATAGCGAAACACTATTTGCCATACAATTAAATGAAATGCAGTCTATTATGTAATGTTTATTGTGATGGTTGTTGATATTTGTTGGCTAAATAGAGGTGGGTTGGAGGGGGAGTGGTAGAGTTATTGGGACGTAGAGGCATTAAATTCTGCCTCTTCATCTGATTATGAAACTATAACCTCTTTCTGCCTCTTATAGCCTCTCAACTATAGTGGAACTAAACAAAGCCACTCAGCAACTTTCCAGTGGAAAGTCGCCTGGTCCTGACTCCATCCCAGCAGAGATATACAAAGCAAGTGGGCCGGTCCTAATAGAGCAGCTTCACCAAGTCTTTACAAACATATGGGTGAACGAGACCATGCCGCAAGATTTCAAGGAGGCGTCAATAGTCCACCTTTACAAACGTAAAGGAAACCGCCAATCCTGTGACAACCACCGAGGCATCTCCTTGCTCTCAATTGCAGTGAAGATAATCGCCAGAATTCTTCTCAATCGCCTCACGGCCCATCTCGATCAAGGTCTTCTTCCTAAGAGTCAGTGTGGCTTCAGAAAAGAACGAGGAAATGTTGACATGATTTTCGCTGCAAGGCACCTGAAAGAGAAATGTTAGGAAGAGAGCTCTGAAATGTTCTCCACTTTCATTCACCTTACCAAGGCTTTTGATACAGTCAACAGAGAAGGATTGTGGAAGATTATGGCAAAATATGGCTGTCCACGAAAGTTTGTCCACATAGTGCGGCTATTTCATGATGGCATGCAGGCAAGAGTACAGGAAAATGGTGAACTGTCTGAACCCTTTCCTGTCACCAATGAAGTGAAGTAAGGATGTGTCCTGGCACCAACACTGTTCAGCCTCATGTTTTCAGCTATGCTGACGAATGCCTTCGAGAACAATGACATTGGAATAGACATAAACTACCGCATGGATGGAAAGTTGTTCAATCTCAGAAGACTGAAAGCCAAAACCAAAACTAACAGCGACACCGTCAGAGAATTGCTGTTTGCTGATGGTTGCGCTCTATATACCAACTCAGAGGCAGACATGCAACACAAGGTGTCAGTTTTCTCATATGTCTGTGCCAACTTTGGGCTCAATATCAACTTGGAGAAGACTCTAGTTATGTACCAGTCAGCTCCAGAGAATAATCACACCGTGCCGAATATCAAGGTGAACAGCCATTGACTACGTGTTGTGGACAAATTCACCTATCTTGGCAGCACTGTGTCACAAGCTGCCACAATTGATGACGAAGTGAATGCAAGAATCTCCAAGGTCAGCTTCGCCTTTATACAGTATTGATTGCAGACAATGCACAAGATCTACAACAATTAGTGGATGCGGTTGTTGTACACAGTGAGCAACTAGGGATAGAATTAAATTGTAAAAAGACACAGGTTATGGAAGTCACTAGGAAGAACGAAGTACCACAATATAATATACAAGTAAATGGGAGTATTCTTCAACAAGTGAATCGATACAATTATCTCGGAACAATCATAACATCTGATGGGTGATGCCTTGAAGAGATTAGAACAAGAATCGAATTGGCGAAATTAGCCTTTAGCAAGATGAGAAACGTTCTGACCAATAAAAAGATGTCAATTAAAACGAGAAAAATAGTGTTGAGGGTATACATAGAGCCTGTTCTTTTGTATGGATGTGAAACTTGGACAATGTGCAGTGAAGCTGAAAAACATCTGATGGCTGCAGAAATGTGGTGTCTGAGGAAAATGCAAAGAATACCATGGACAGACAGAAAACCCAATGACCAAGTACTACAGGAGACAAATAAAAATCGTACATTGATTAGAGAAATTAGACGTAGACAGTCAAAATTTTTTTCACATGTTATGAGAAGAAATGGATTGGAGAACTTAGTGACAACTGGCAAGATCGAGGGGAACAAACCAAGAGGAAGACCGAGAGGAAAATACCTGGATGGCTTGGCCACATGGCATGGACGAGACAGGAACACTGAGCTGATCCACGACTCTGGTGATCGAGTGAAATGGCGAGTCATGACCGCCCACGCTTTCCGGCATGACACATGATTGATTGATTGACAAGAATGTACGGGAACGAAATGGAATAAGCCTGCAAACAACGCTGAAAGTCTATATCTCTGCTGTTAGGGTTATAGTTTTGTTTATTCGTTATGTTATGCTCTTTGCTGTATCTGGTCCCAGTCGACCTATGTGATGCGGTGTCTTGTGTGGGTATTAAGGGTGTCCCTTTTGACTCAACTGAACATGGTTGAGGCTTAAACTGGTATTCAGAGACCGCACGAGTCAATAGGGTGAAGGCTGGAAAGAAGAAGAAGAAGAAGAGACTAGAGAAGAAGAAGAAAGAAGAAAAAGAAGAAGAAGAAGAAGAAGAAGAAGAAGAAGAGAAGAAGAAGAAAGAAGAAGAAGAAGAGAAGAAGAAGAAGAAGAAGAAGAAGAAGAAGAAAAGAAGAAGAAAGAAGAGAAGAAGAAGAAGAAGAAGAAAGAAGAAGAAGAAGAAGAAGAAGAAGAAGAAAGAAGAAGAGAAGAAGAAGAAGAAGAAGAAGAAGAAGAAGAAGAAGAAGAAGAAGAAGAAGAAGAAGAAGAAGAAGAAGAAGAAGAAGAAGAAGAAGAAGAAGAAGAAGAAGAAGAAGAAGAAGAAGAAGAAGAAGAGAAGAAGAAGAAGAAGAAGAAGAAGAAGAAGAAGAAGAAGAAGAGAAGAAGAGAAGAAGAAGAAGAGAAGAAGAGAAGAAGAAGAAGAAGAAGAAGAAGAAGAAGAAGAAGAAGAAGAAGAAGAAGAAGAAGAAGAAGAAGAAGAAGAAGAAGAAGAAGAAGAAGAAGAGAAGAAGAAGAAGAAGAAGAAGAAGAAGAAGAAGAAGAAGAAGAAGAAGAAGAAGAAGAAGAAGAAGAAGAAGAAGAAGAAGAAGAAGAAGAAGAAGAAGAAGAAGAAGAAGAAGAAGAAGAAGAAGAAGAAGAAGAAGAAGAAGAAGAAGAAGAAGAAGAAGAAGAAGAAGAAGAAAGAAGAAGAAGAAGAAGAAGAAGAAGAAGAAGAAGAAGAAGAAGAAGAAGAAGAAGAAGAAGAAGAAGAAGAAGAAGAAGAAGAAGAAGAAGAAGAAGAAGAAGAAGAAGAAGAAGAAGAAGAAGAAGAAGAAGAAGAAGAAGAAGAAGAAGAAGAAGAAGAAGAAGAAGAAGAAGAAGAAGAAGAAGAAGAAGAAGAAGAAGAAGAAGAAGAAGAAGAAGAAGAAGAAGAAGAAGAAGAAGAAGAAGAAGAAGAAGAAGAAGAAGAAGAAGAAGAAGAAGAAGAAGAAGAAGAAGAAGAAGATTGTAGTCTATTAGCCTTCATGATACCAGTGAATTCTCCCCCGATGGTGTTTCCACCTTGTCGTGGTGGGGGAGCTTGAGTTTCTCAATGACCCTGAGAGCTATGCCGGCTTTAGTGTGCTACCAGCAGGGCTTCTTAAGCCGGACAGGTCAAAAGGTAGAGAACAGACAAAGAGAAACACCCTGGTCCTCCAGGTTGGGGGTTGAAGCGTGGGGTTAACATCCCCATCTTTGTAAAAACCATTTTGTTACGAAATAGATACATGAGCCTCGAATTCGGACTGACTTATTATGACAGTATCCACACTCTACTAATGAAAAATCAGATTCGCTGGGCTGGTCAACTTAACTCGTATGCCAGATCACAGGCTCCCTAAACACAATTTTTATAGCGAGCTGTGTTGTGGTAAACGCTCCCAAGGCGGCCAGAGGAAACGCTTTAAAGACACTGAAAATCTAACATAAAGCTTTTTGGAATTTATTTTGACACCTGAGAGACTGCTGCTAAAGACCGTAATTCGTGGCGTACATGATTACATAAGGGTGCAGTCACTTGTGAAGCAACCAGGACTGCAAGAGCTGTGAAGAAAAGGCTGGACAGAAAAACCACTACAGGAGATCCTCCTCCTGGAACGACAAGCATTCTTTGCCCACATTACCAAAAAACATTTGGAGCCAAAATAGGCCTTATCAGCCATCTTAGAACTCAGGGTTCCATACTTTCAACCCCACTGGATGAAATGAATGGTCATCATCATTCTTGATGGACAAACAACAGGAATGTCTATGTGGGTGTTTGTATGGCTATCTGTGTGATTGTATGTGTGAGTAATTGAATGATTGCCTATATGATGTCTGTGTGAGAGTTTGTATGGTTGTCTGTGTGCGTGCCTGTGTGATTGTCCGTGTGATTGTCTTTGTGATAGTTATGTGTCATTGTTTTTGTGACCGTCTATGCGACTTCCTATGTGACTGTCTATGTGACTTTCTATGTGATTGTCTATGTGACTGACTATGTGACTGTCTATGTGATTGTCTATGTGATTTTCTATGTGATTTTTTGTGTGACTGTCTATGTGACTGTCTATGTGATTTTCTATGTGACTGTCTATGTGACTATCTATGTGACTGTCTATGTGACTGTCTATGTGACTGTCTATGTGATTGTCTATGTGACTATCTATGTGACTGTCTATGTGATTGTCTATGTGACTGTCTATGTGACTATCTATGTGACTTTCTATGTGACTGTCTATGTGGCTAACTATGTGACTGTCTATGTGATTGTCTATGTGATTGTCTATGTGACTGTCTATGTGACTGTCTATGTTATTGTCTATGTGACTGTCTATGTGACTGTCTATGTGACTGTCTATGTGACTGTCTATGTGATTGTCTACGAGATTGTCTATGTGACTATCTATGTGATTGTCTATGAAATTGTCTATGTGATTATCTATGTGACTGTCTATGTGATTGTCTATGTGACTGTCTATGTGACTGTCTATGTGATTGTCTATGTGATTGTCTATGTGACTATCTATGTGACTGTCTATGTGATTGTCTACGTGACTATGTGACTGTCTATGTTACTATCTATGTGACTGTCTATGTGATTGTCTATGTGACTGTCTATGTGACAGTCTATGTGACTATCTATGTGACTGTCTATGTGACTATCTATGTGATTGTCTACGAGATTGTCTATGTGACTATCTATGTGATTGTCTATGAAATTGTCTATGTGACTATCTATGTGACTGTCTATGTGATTGTCTATGTGACTGTCTATGTGACTGTCTATGTGATTGTCTATGTGATTGTCTATTTGACTATCTATGTGATTGTCTATGAGATTGTCTATGTGACTATCTATGTGACTGTCTATGTGACTGTCTGTGTGACTGTCTATGTGACTATCTATGTGATTGTCTATGAGATTGTCTATGTGACTATCTATGTGATTGTCTATGAGATTGTCTATGTGACTATCTATGTGATTGTCTATGAGATTGTCTATGTCACCATCTATGTGATTGATTATGTGGTTGTTTCGGGATTTGAAATTTAAATATTGAGCACAACCCACTACTGGCAACGCCGATCGCATTCCGGTATGAACCTAAGGCCTATCCACGTCAATATGGAAGCACTAGACTCGAGTTTCACCCTCATTTGAGCTCGTCAGTAGTGCATATCCCTGACCGGATCCGGAAACAGTCCCGGATCACGCGTGTGAAGCGGGTGTGTAACCACGCGGCACACACTGGACACACCAAATTATCACAACAGAATACCACAACGCTACCCATCGTAGGCTATGCTCAAGATTGCCCAATCGCCGCGACCGACGTCCGTCAATCGATGGGACCCGAACGATCAGGACTTCTCACTGGCAAGGAACACCAGGCCTCCTAAATCCAGTGAGCAACAATCAAATTGATTATGTGGTTGTTTCGGGATTTGAAATTTAAATATTGAGCACAACCCACTACTGGCAACGCCGATCGCATTCCGGTATGAACCTAAGGCCTATCCACGTCAATATGGAAGCACTAGACTCGAGTTTCACCCTCATTTGAGCTCGTCAGTAGTGCATATCCCTGACCGGATCCGGAAACAGTCCCGGATCACGCGTGTGAAGCGGGTGTGTAACCACGAGGCACACACTGGACACAACTTCTCACTGGCAAGGAACACCAGGCCTCCTAAAATCCAGTGAGCAACAATCAAATTGATTATGTGGTTGTTTCGGGATTTGAAATTTAAATATTGAGCACAACCCACTACTGGCAACGCCGATCGCATTCCGGTATGAACCTAAGGCCTATCCACGTCAATATGGAAGCACTAGACTCGAGTTTCACCCTCATTTGAGCTCGTCAGTAGTGCATATCCCTGACCGGATCCGGAAACAGTCCCGGATCACGCGTGTGAAGCGGGTGTGTAACCACGCGGCACACACTGGACACACCAAATTATCACAACAGACTACCACAACGCTACCCATCGTAGGCTATGCTCAAGTGTGTGCCGCGTGGTTACACACCCGCTTCACACGCGTGATCCGGGACTGTTTCCGGATCCGGTCAGGGATATGCACTACTGACGAGCTCAAATGAGGGTGAAACTCGAGTCTAGTGCTTCCATATTGACGTGGATAGGCCTTAGGTTCATACCGGAATGCGATCGGCGTTGCCAGTAGTGGGTTGTGCTCAATATTTAAATTTCAAATCCCGAAACAACCACATAATCAATTTGATTGTTGCTCACTGGATTTTAGGAGGCCTGGTGTTCCTTGCCAGTGAGAAGTCCTGATCGTTCGGGTCCCATCAATTGACGGACGTCGGTCGCGGCGATTGGGCAATCTTGAGCATAGCCTACGATGGGTAGCGTTGTGGTATTCTGTTGTGATAATTTGGTGTGTCCAGTGTGTGCCGCGTGGTTACACACCCGCTTCACACGCGTGATCCGGGACTGTTTCCGGATCCGGTCAGGGATATGCACTACTGACGAGCTCAAATGAGGGTGAAACTCGAGTCTAGTGCTTCCATATTGACGTGGATAGGCCTTAGGTTCATACCGGAATGCGATCGGCGTTGCCAGTAGTGGGTTGTGCTCAATATTTAAATCTATGTGATTGTCTATGTGATTGTCTATGTGATTGTCTATGTGATTGTCTATGTGACTATCTATGAGACTATCTATGTGATTGTCTACGTGACTATCTATGTGATTGTCTATGTGATTGTCTATGAGATTGTCTATGTGGGTGTCTATGAAATTATCTATGTGACTGTCTATGAGATTGTCTATATGATTGTCTATGAGATTGTCTATGTGATTGTCTATGAGATTGTCTATGTGATTGTCTATGAGGTTGTCTATGTGACTATCTATGGTATTGTCTACGAGATTGTCTATGTGACTATCTATGTGATTGTCTATGAAATTGTCTATGTGACTATCTATGTGATTGTCTATGAGATTGTCTATGTGACTATGTATGTGATTGTCTATGAGATTGTCTATGTGACTGGCTATGTGACTATCTATGTGATTGTCTATGTGACTATCTATGTGACTGTCTATGTGACTATCTATGTGATTTTCTATGTGACTATCTATGTGACTGTCTATGTGACTATCTATGTGACTGTCTATGTGATTGTCTATGTGACTGTCTATGTGACTATCTATGTGACTGTCTATGTGATTGTCTATGTGACTGTCTATGTGATTGTCTATGTGACTATCTATGTGACTGTCTTGTGACTGTCTATGTGACTATCTATGTGACTGTCTATGTGATTGTCTATGTGACTATCTATGTGACTGTCTATGTGATTGTCTATGTGACTGTCTATGTGACTATCTATGTGACTATCTATGTGACTGTCTATGTGATTGTCTATGTGACTATCTATGTGACTATCTATGTGATTGTCTATGTGACTGTCTATGTGATTGTCTATGTGACTGTCTATGTGACTGTCTATGTGATTGTCTATGGTGACTATCTATGTGACATCTATGTGATTGTCTATGTGACTATCTATGTGATTGTCTATGTGACTGTCTATGTGACTGTCTATGTGACCGTCTATGTGACTGTCTATGTGATTGTCTATGTGACTATCTATGTGACTATCTATGTGATTGTCTATGTGACTATCTATTTGATTGTCCTATGTGACTGGTCTTATGTACTGTCTATGTGATTGTCTATGTGAATGTCTATGTGATTGTCTATGTGACTGTCTATGTGACTATCTATGTGATTGTCTATGTGACTATCTATGTGATTGTCTATGTGACTGTCTATGTGACTATCTATGTGACTATCTATGTGACTGTCTATGTGATTGTCTATGTGACTATCTATGTGACTATCTATGTGATTGTCTATGTGACTGTCTATGTGATTGTCTATGTGACTGTCTATGTGACTATCTATGGGACTGTCTATGTGACTATCTATGTGACTGTCTATGTGACTATCTATGTGACTATCTATGTGACTATCTATGTGACTGTCTATGTGACTGTCTATGTGTCTGTCTATGTGACTATCTATGTGACTGTCTATGTGACTGTCTATGTGACTATCTATGTGATTGTCTATGTGACTATCTATGTGACTGTCTATGTGACTGTCTATGTGACTATCTATGTGATTGTCTATGTGACTATCTATGTGACTGTCTATGTGACTGTCTATGTGACTGTCTATGTGACTGTCTATGTGACTATCTATGTGACTGTCTATGTGACTGTCTAATTTTTTCAAACTAGTAAATTTCAAAGTAATCTTTTTCAAACTGACATAGACCAGTTGAAGGCTTCAATACCTAATTCTCCTTGCAACTTATCTTTACTGTCATCGTTTTGTGAGAATAGATGCTCCGGCGATATTCTTTCCGACATACCGCTAATGACAATCACTGAGGTATTCACTTACCTCAGTAACCTAAAAAACACAACCTCATCTGGGTTAGATGGAATCAGCAACCGGATTCTCCGTTGTGCTGCGCCAGTGATCTGTATATCACTAACCTATGTATATAATCAGTGTCTCACCAAAGGCCACTTTCCATCAGCTCTCAAAATCGCTAAAGTGTACCCTCTTCTTAAATCTGGTTCATTGGACAATGATCTCCCTAACAATTACAGACCCATTTCCTTACTATCATCACTATCTAAGCCACTAGAAAAACACATCCATAAAGTAACATTACAGTATTTAGTTCGCAACAAGCTTATTGTTGACAACCAATCAGGATTTCGACCAAAATATTCTTGCCATACGGCCCTAACAAACATGATAGAAAATTGGCACCAGAATATAAACAACAACAGTCTATGTGGAACTGTGTTTATTGATTTCAAGAAAGCATTTGATATGATAGACCATGTTATTTTAATTAAAAAACTTGAGACAATGAAAATTGGCCCTAATGTAGTCACTCTAATATCATCTTTTCTATCAAACAGAAAGCAAGTAGTATCACATAATAAATGTCTGTCTCATACCACTACCTTCAATATTGGAGTACCGCAAGGCTCTATTCTTGGCCCTCTATTGTTTGCCATATATATTAACGATCTACCTTTACATCTTTCGTCGTCCTGCGATCTATTTGCAGACGACTGTACAGTGTACACAAATGCTGAAAACTGTATTTTATTGGAGTCGTCTTTACAACAAGAATTAAACAATGTAGTTAGGTGGAGCTATTCAAACCGTATGCAAATTAACATCACTAAAACAAAATCAATGTTACTAACAACCAGACAAAGACTTCAAACTCTAAGCTCACACACATCACTTCAACTTCACATCGATAACATGCCAGTAGAAAGTGTAATTGAGCACAAAACATTAGGCATAATCATTGATAGAAACCTAAACTTTAATTCCCACGTTCAAGCGCTTATTAAACAAACAGCGAAAAAGGTCTACCAACTAGCCAAAATTAAAAACTTCCTTGATGAGGACACAAGGAAACTATTCTATACTTCTCATATACAGACACACTTTGACTACTGCTCTACAATCTGGGACGGTTGTTCTAATTCAAACACCAAGCGACTTTACTCACTCCAGAAACGGGCCATGAGTCTAATTTATAACAAACATTTATCTGACAATCCTAGCCTGTATAAACACCTTCAGTTACTACCACTCCGCAAACGCCTGCTTTTCAATAAAGCTAAACTAATTCACAAAATCCTGCATCGGAATGCCCCAAATTACCTTTGGCCATTGTTTAAATATAATGCTAGACACAGTAAACGTTTAAATATATTACACATTCCGAAGCCTAGGATTGACTTATACAAAACAAGCTTAACGTACTCTGCAGCTCAGCTGTGGAACAATCTTCCACAAGAAATCAAAGACATCACCAATCCCTATTCATATAATCGCAAATTACTCGAACACTATCTCAGTACTGATTATCTTCCCCCTTAATAATAGAGATAATAATAATAATAACAAAACCCTAGTATAACAGCCAGTCCCCTTTTGGTAGGCCAGTATATTCCACATGGCTAATAACAAGTGTCAGATCATTATCTAATTTTACTGTGTCGTGTAGTCTTGATGTTCGCATTTTGCCCATGCCTTTATAATGCATATCTTTTATATTGTTGCTGTTCTCTGTTAGCCTTGAATGATGTGTGAATGAAATAATGTATGAAAGAGAGTGATAGAAGGGCAGAATGTTAGACGGGCCTGCGTGCCCAATTCTTAACCCTTTGAAAATAAAGTTTGTTCGTTCGTTCGTTCGTTCGTTCGTTCTATGTGACTGTCTATGTGATTGTCTATGTGACTGTCTATGTGACTATCTATGTGACTGTCTATGTGACTATCTATGTGACTGTCTATGTGACTATCTATGTGACTATCTATGTGACTATATATGTGACTATCTATGTGATTGTCTATGTGACTATCTATGTGATTATCTATGTGACTGTTTATGTGACTATCTATGTGACTATCTATGTGACTATCTATGTGACTATCTATGTGACTGTCTATGTGATTGTCTACGTGACTATCTATGTGACTGTCTATGAGATTGTCTATGTGGGTGTCTATGAAATTATCTATGTGACTGTCTATGAGATTGTCTATATGATTGTCTATGAGATTGTCTATATGATTGTCTATGAGATTGTCTATGTGATTGTCTATGAAATTGTCTATGTGCCTATCTATGTGATTGTCTATGTGACTATCTATGTGACTGTCTATGTGACTGTCTATGTGACTATCTATGTGACTATCTATGTGACTATCTATGTGACTATCTATGTGATTGTCTATGTGACTATCTATGTGACTGTCTATGTGACTATCTATGTGACTGTCTATGTGACTGTCTATGTGATTGTCTATGTGACTATCTATGTGACTATCTATGTGACTGTCTATGTGATTGTCTATGTGACTGTCTATGTGACTATCTATGTGACTGTCTATGTGATTGTCTATGTGACTATCTATGTGATTGTCTATATGACTATCTGTGTGACTATCTATGTGACTATCTATGTGACTATCTATGTGACTATCTATGTGACTATCTATGTGACTATCTATGTGACTATCTATGTTACTATCTATGTTACTATCTATGTGACTATCTATGTGACTATCTATGTTACTATCTATGTGACTATCTATGTGACTATCTATGTGACTATCTATGTGACTATCTATGTGACTATCTATGTGACTATCTATGTGACTATCTATGTTACTATCTATGTGACTATCTATGTTACTATCTATGTGACTGTCTATGTGACTATCTATGTGACTGTCTATGTGATTGTCTATGTGATTGTCTATGTGACTATCTATGTGACTATCTATGTGACTATCTATGTGACTGTCTATGTGACTATCTATGTGACTATCTATGTGACTATCTATGTGACTATCTATGTGACTATCTATGTGACTATCTATGTGACTATCTATGTGACTGTCTATGTGACTATCTATGTGACTATCTATGTGACTGTCTATGTTACTATCTATGTGACTGTCTATGTGACTGTCTATGTGACTATCTATGTGATTATCTATGTTACTATCTATGTTACTATCTATGTGACTGTCTATGTGACTGTCTATGTGACCTTCTATGTGATTATCTATGTTACTATCTATGTTACTATCTATGTTACTATCTATGTGACTATCTATGTGACTATCTATGTGATTATCTATGTGACTATCTATGTGACTATCTATGTTACTATCTATGTGACTATCTATGTGACTGTCTATGTGACTATCTATGTTACTATCTATGTGACTATCTATGTGACTATCTATGTGACTGTCTATGTGATTGTCTATGTGACTATCTATGTTACTATCTATGTGACTATCTATGTGACTGTCTATGTGACTATCTATGTGACTATCTATGTGACTATCTATGTGACTATCTATGTGACTATCTATGTGACTATCTATGTGACTATCTATGTGACTATCTATGTGACTATCTATGTGACTATCTATGTGACTATCTATGTGACTATCTATGTGACTATCTATGTGACTATCTATGTGACTATCTATGTGACTATCTATGTGACTATCTATGTGACTATCTATGTGACTATCTATGTGACTATCTATGTGACTATATATGTGACTATCTATGTGACTATCTATGTGACTATATATGTGACTATCTATGTGACTATCTATGTGACTATCTATGTGACTATCTATGTGACTATCTATGTGACTATATATGTGACTATCTATGTGACTATCTATGTGACTATCTATGTGACTATCTATGTGACTATCTATGTGACTATCTATGTGACTATCTATGTGACTATCTATGTGACTATCTATGTGACCATCTATTTGACTATCTATGTGACTATCTATGTGACTATCTATGTGACTATCTATGTGACTATCTATGTGACTATCTATGTGACTATCTATGTGACTATCTATGTGACTATCTATGTGACTATCTATGTGACTATCTATGTGACTATCTATGTGACTATCTATGTGACTATCTATGTGACTATCTATGTGACTATCTATGTGACTATATATGCGATCGCTCGCGAGTCTGATTACGCAGATGCCTAATTGTCCGACTGTCTGTGATGATCATGGGTGACTTGTTGGACATTCTGTCTGATTGACTGTTTGTCTGTGTGTCTCTGTCTGCCTGATTGACTGTTTGTCAGTGTGTCTCTGTCTGCCTGATTGACTGTTTGTCTGTGTGTCTCTGTCTGCCTGAATGACTGTTTGTCTGTGTGTCTCTGTCTGCCTGATTGACTGTTTGTCTGTGTGTCTCTGTCTGCCTGATTGACTGTTTGTCTGTGTGTCTCTGTCTGCCTGATTGACTGTTGTCTGTGTGTCTCTGTCTGCCTGATTGACTGTTTATCTGTGTGTCTCTGTCTGCCTGATTGACTGTTTATCTGTGTGTCTCTGTCTGTCTGATTGACTGTTTATCTGTGTGTCTCTGTCTGCCTGATTGACTGTTTGTCTGTGTGTCTCTGTCTGCCTGATTGACTGTTTATCTGTGTGTCTCTGTCTGCCTGATTGACTGTTTATCTGTGTGTCTCTGTCTGTCTGATTGACTGTTTATCTGTGTGTCTCTGTCTGCCTGATTGACTGTTTGTCTGTGTGTCTCTGTCTGTCTGATTGACTGTTTATCTGTGTGTCTCTGTCTGTCTGATTGACTGTTTATCTGTGTGTCTCTGTCTGCCTGATTGACTGTTTGTCTGTGTGTCTCTGTCTGCCTGATTGACTGTTTGTCTGTGTGTCTCTGTCTGTCTGATTGACTGTTTATCTGTGTGTCTCTGTCTGCCTGATTGACTGTTTGTCTGTGTGTCTCTGTCTGTCTGATTGACTGTTTGTCTGTGTGTCTCTGTCTGCCTGATTGACTGTTTGTCTGTGTGTCTCTGTCTGCCTGATTGACTGTTTGTCTGTGTGTCTCTGTCTGCCTGATTGACTGTTTGTCTGTGTGTCTCTGTCTGCCTGATTGACTGTTTGTCTGTGTGTCTCTGTCTGCCTGTCTGCCTGACTGTGTTTGTGCTTGTTTGTCTGCTTGCGGGGAACAGGTCTTGGACGAGATGGCTCATACGTCACGTTATACTGGACACGTGTTACACAGAAATATCAATTGGGAGGGGAGGGGGACCTTTGAGGCCACTGAGACAGTTCATAAAAAAATGCAGGTATTGTTTGTCGCTCATAGAAATAGAAGAAAGAAGAAGAGACTAGAGGAAAATTGAAAGCTGTAGTTACCGACCAGGATTCAAACCTGTCACCTCCAAATCACGCCGCTGAAACAAGTCTACTTCGACGCATGTCCAACTAGTTAATAATTAGCCTCATATCCTTTACAGGACGTGGCAGTCAACCCCAGCATTGTTTTGGCTGTTCTTGATTTCTTCGCAAGTTTACGTTCAGTTGTTTTTCATTACTTTCTGAACGACCTGAGCTCATACATTTGTATAGGAAACCAACGCAAACCGGTCTGCTTCCAAATCGCCCGCAGCTGTGTTTCGAACGCGGTATGCGGGATTACGAATCGCGTCCGTATGACCTTCGCCACAAAGCTGGCTGTCCAACTAGACACCCGTCAAAAAGGTGTCTTCATTAGCCAGGTCTATCATTCACATGAACCCACAACTATGGAATATGGACAGCATTCGTGTCTAACAATTGAAATAGCACCATGGGTCTCAGGATTTGATATTAAACAAGAATAGGTCGAATAACAAACATACAAACACATCGGAACAGTGTCCAGTTCATGAGAGACAATCAATCATCATCATGTGCCATGCCGATAAGCATGGGCGGTCATGTTTCGCCATCTCATGCGATCACCAGAATCCTGGATCAACTCTGTGTTCGTGTCTCGACCTACCACGTGGCCAAGCTATCCAGGTATGTACTTATCTGCCTTCGCCTTGTTATTATCCCCTCCATCTTGCCAGTTGTCACCAAGTTCTTCAATTTCTTTCTTTTCATACCTTGTCCAAAAAACATTTGGCTGTCTGTGTCTAATGTCTCTAATCACTTTACGGTTTTCATTTGTTTCTTGTAGGACTTGCTTTTTGATTTTTCTGTCTGTCCATAGTATTCTTTGCATTTTCTCCAGAAACCACATTTCCACAGCTATCAGATGTGTGTGTGTGTGTGTGTGTGTGTTATTTTTTTTCCAGCTTGTCTGCTGTTGTCCACGCTTCACACCCATTCAAAAGTTCTATGTAGCACCTCAGCATTCTTTTTGTCGTTACAAATTACATTTTTTTATTGATAAGTATGTTTTTACTCATCATTTGGGATCTGCACAGAATAGAATGAGGCAGAAGTAAAATAATATCACAGAATCAACAATTTGGAGCTCATGGGGAGAACTAGACAAATCCCAGTTTGGAGTTCATGGAGAGAACTAGACAAATCCCACTAAACAAATGTGGAGTTCATGCAGAGAACTAGACAAATCCCACTAAACAAATGTGGAGTTCATGGAGAGAACTAGACAAATCCCACTAAACAAATGTGGAGTTCATGGAGAGAACTAGACAAATCCCAGTAAACCAATGTGGAGTTCATGGAGAGAACTAGACAAATCCCACTAAACAAATGTGGAGTTCATGGAGAGAACTAGACAAATCCCACTAAACAAATGTGGAGTTCATACAGAGAACTAGACAAATCCCACTAAACAAATGTGGAGTTCATACAGAGAACTAGACAAATCCCACTAAACAAATGTGGAGTTCATGGAGAGAACTAGACAAATCCCACTAAACAAATGTGGAGTTCATGGAGAGAACTAGACAAATCCCACTAAACAAATGTGGAGTTCATGGAGAGAACTAGACAAATCCCAGTAAACCAATGTGGAGTTCATGGAGAGAACTAGACAAATCCCAGTAAACAAATGTGGAGTTCATGGAGAGAACAAGACAAATCCTACTAAACAAATGGGGAGTTCATGGAGAGAACTAGGCAAATCCCACTAAACAAATGTGGAGTTCATGGAGAGAACTAGGCAAATCCCACTAAACAAATGTGGAGTTCATGGAGAGAACTAGACAAATCCCAGTTTGGAGTTCATGGAGAGAACTAGACAAATCCCACTAAACAAATGTGGAGTTCATGCAGAGAACTAGACAAATCCCACTAAACAAATGTGGAGTTCATGGAGAGAACAAGACAAATCCCACTAAACAAATGGGGAGTTCATGGAGAGAACTAGGCAAATCCCACTAAACAAATGTGGAGTTCATGGAGAGAACTATACAAATCCCACTAAACAAATGTGGAGTTCATACAGAGAACTAGACAAATCCCACTAAACAAATGGGGAGTTCATGGAGAGAACTAGGCAAATCCCACTAAACAAATGGGGAGTTCATGGAGAGAACTAGGCAAATCCCACTAAACAAATGGGGAGTTCATGGAGAGAACTAGACAAATCCCACTAAACAAATGTGGAGTTCATGGAGAGAACTAGACAAATCCCACTAAACAAATGGGGAGTTCATGGAGAGAACTAGACAAATCCCACTAAACAAATGTGGAGTTCATGGAGAGAACTAGACAAATCCCACTAAACAAATGTGGAGTTCATGCAGAGAACTAGACAAATCCCAGTGAACCAATGTGGAGTTCATGGAGAGAACTAGACAAATCCCACTAAACAAATGTGGAGTTCATACAGAGAACTAGACAAATTCCAGTGAACCAATATGAAGCTGATGGAGAGAACTAGACAAATTCCAGTGACCCAATGTGGAGTTCATGGAAAGAACTAGACAAATTCCAGTAAACCAATATGGAGTTCATGGAGAGAACTAGACAACTCCCGGTGAACGAATATGAAGTTGATGGAGAGAACTAGACAAATCCAGTGAACCAATATGGAACTCATGGAAAGAACAAGACAAATCCCAGTGAACCAATATGGAGCTCATGGGGAGAACTATACAAATCCAGTGAACCAATATGGAGCTCATGGGGAGAACTAGACAAATCCAGTGAACCAATATGGAACTCATGGAAAGAACAAGACAAATCCCAGTGAACCAATATGGAGCTCATGGAAAGAACTAGACAAATCCAGTGAACCAATATGGAGCTCATGGAGAGAACTAGACACATCCAGTGAACCAATATGGAGCTCATGGAGAGAACTAGACAAATCCAGTGAACCAATATGGAGTTCATGGAGAGAACTAGACAAATCCAGTGAACCAATATGGAGCTCATGGAGAGATCTAGACAATCCCAGTGAACAAGGAGGGGAAGAAACGACGCTGGCACTGGATAGGGCAAACACCGAGAAAACAAACCTGAGAGTAGTATGGCCTTTGTCAGGAATCCGCGTGGCAAAATAAACAGAGGAAGAGCTACAAATACAGGGAACGAGCGAACGAACGAACGAACGAATGAACGAACGAACGAACCAACCAACAAACTTTATTTTCAAAGGATAACAAATTGGGCACGCAGGCCTGTCTTACATTCGGCCCTTCCAATCACTCATCTTTCGTTCATCAGTGCATAGTGCATTCACATAGGGGAAAAAACATTGTCAAATGAATGTTGTAAACATAAACAATGCATGTTACCATGTTATGAGACAAATCCACCACCCACCCACCCTCCCACCCATCCCCTATCCATCCGCGTGTCCCCCACACACACATCCACCCAACCAAACACATACCCACAGGCACATACATTCCACCATCCATTCACCCATTCCCCAACTCACACATCCCACACCCCACCCCCACATACACCATATCCCCCCCCCACACACACACACACATCTCCCACCCACCACACATCCCTCCACACACATTCTCCACACACATTTCCCACCCACCCACACACAAACCCAGGCACACATGCATGCATCCACCCATCCATCACCCACCCACACATCCCCCCCTTTCAAACATCTCCCCACCCACACGCACACATCCTCCACCTATCCCATAACCTACCAACACTCACTGACCCACATATCCTCCATCACCCACCCACACACCCCAACCACTCAGCCAAACACACATCCTCCAACCACATATCCAACACCCACACACACACATTCCCGCCAACTCACATATCCCGCACCTACCCACACACAAAATCCGCACCCACCCAAACATCCCCCACTTACACTCATCCCCCACCCACACAATCTCCCCCACCCACACATCCCGCACCCACACACACACACATCCCCCACCCACCCCCAACATACACACACTCACCCTCCCATACATCCTCCACCCATCCACTCGCCAAGCACCCCCTCCCCCCCCCCCCCCCACCAGATATCCAATCCACAATCATACATCCCTTAACACACATCTCACCACCCATACACCCCGGAGAGAAATAGAGGCAGAAATACATCATATGGGGAGGACATGGGCAGAGTTGCATGGGATGGGATGCTGACGTTTGCTGGGCTGGGGTGGGGTGATCTATGCCTAACTTAAGGATAGAGGGCGAAAGAGAAAGTGGGTGGGTGTGTGGGTGGTTGGGTTTGTGCTTTGGAATGTGGGTGGCTGTGTGGGTTGATGGTTGAGTTTCTGGCTGGGTGGGTGGTTGAGTGGCTGGGTGGGTGGCTGGATTGGTGGCTGGCTGGCTGGATGCGTGTTTGGGTGCGTGGGTGGATGGCTGGAATGGTGGCTGTGTGAGTGGGTGTTTGACTGGCTGGGTGGTTGGGTGGGTGGCAGGGTGGGTGGGTGGGAAGGGCTCGTGTGGTGGGTGGTTGGATGTTTATTTGCTTTATTGGTTGAATGAATGATTGCTGGGTGTTTGGGTGGTTGGTTGGGTGGGTGGGTTGGTGGTGGGTGGGTGGTTTGTGAGTGGTTTGGAGTGTGGGTGGTTTGTGGGTGGTTGATTTAGTAAATGGTTGGTTGAGTGAGTGGTTTGCTGGGTGGTTAATTGATTGATTAATTAGGTAGATAGTTTGTTGATTGGTTGGTTGGTTGGATGTTTGGTTGGTTGGTTGGTTGGTTTGTTGGTTAGTAGGTTGCAGGTCTCTGAGAGAATGATTCCCAACTTGTAAGCACGAATGCATTAACCTCCAGGAATGTTCACAACAGACTCCATCCAATGACCTTGGTGAGTTTTCACAACAGACTCCAACCACTGATCTTGGGAAATGTCCCCATTCTATAATACATGACAAGACATGACGCTGCCGTCTTTATGAAGCATATTTCTAGAACATTATTGTACATGACAGCACCCTTTTCAAATTCAAAAATTGATGAAGCTTCTATTTATTAACAGATGAAGTTGTAAGAGCTTGGCATCTTCTTGGAGATCACAAAAAGCAACATTAAGAGCAAACACATTAGACTAAAAGGGAGAATCAACAATAAGGAATAATATTGGGGTATTGCTGAAAGTTCAGGGTGCACCTACGACTGAGGGTGGTGCTGGGGGAAACAAAATATGCTGGATTATTGCAGCCGGTTGAAAACTTTGGGAGGTGTATCGCGATCATATTTGCAGATTTATAGAGAAGTAAATGTGGGGAAACACGGTTTTACATGAGCGGAGAGAGAGAGTGAGTGAGAGAGAGTTTGTGTGAAAGAGAGAGAGTGTGTGTGTGAGAGAAAGAGTGAGAGAGAAAGTGAAAGAGTGTGGGAAAGAGTGAGAGTGAGAGAGAAGTGAAAGAGTGTGAGATAATGAGAGAGAGAGAGAGAGAGAGGAGAGAGAGAGAGAGAGAGAGAGAGAGTGTGTGTTGAGAGAGTGAGTGAGAGGAGCACAAAGGGAAATAGAGACCAACAGAGAAAGAGACATGGAGAGAGACGGAGATATAGGGAGTTTGAAAAACAGTGAGAAACAGAGAGAGAGAGAGAGAGAGAGAGAGAGAGAGAGAGAGAGAGAGAGAGAGAGAGAGAGAGAGAGAAGGAGACAAAGTCAGAATATCAAAGAACGACAGGGTGTTAGAGTTACAGGGAGAAATAGAGAGATAGGGAGAGACAGAGAGAGAGGCACAGAGAGACCCAGGAAGGCAGAGATAAAGACACCGGAAATAAATAGAGAAGGATAGTGGAAAAAACGGAGATAGACAAAGATAGAAACAGAAAAATACAGCGACAGAAACAGAGTGAGATAATGAGAGAAGAATAGAGAGATAATAAGAGAATAAGACATAGCGGGACACTGAGAAATAAACAGAAGGGGAGATAGAGAGAAACAAACTATGACAGAGAGAGAGAGAGACAGACAGAGAGAGAGAGAGAGAGAGAAACATAGAATGACAGAGAGAGAAACAGAGACAGGTAGAGACAATGAGAAACGAATAACGACAGAGAGAGAAACAGAGACAGGTAGAGACAATGAGAAACGAATAACGACAGAGAGAGAAACAGAGACAGGTAGAGACAATGAGAAACGAATAACGACAGAGAGAGAAACTGAGACAGGTAAAGACTAGGCATAGACAGAAAGAAACAATGAATGACAGAGATAGAGAGAGACAGAGACAGAGACAGAGACAGAGACAGAAACAGAGAGGTGGAGTAGAGGACAGAGCGAAACGGAAAGACAGGAAGACAGAACGAACGAACTTTATTTTTAAAGGGTTAAGAATTGGGCACGCAGGCCCGTCTTACATTCTGCCCTTCTATCACTCTCTTTCATACATTATTTCATTCATACATCTTTGAAGGCTAACAGAGAGCAGCAACAATATAAATGGCATGCAATATAAAGGCATGGGCAAAATGCGAACATCAATACTACATGACTCAGTAATATTAGATAATAGTATGACACTTGTTATTAGCTATGTGGAATATACTGGTCTACCAAAAGGGGACTGGCTGTTACACTGGGGTTTTGTTATTAATTATTATTTCTATTATTAAGGGGGGAAGGTAATCCGTACTGAGATAGTGTTCGAATAATTTGCGATTATATGTATAGGGATTGGTAATGTCTTTGATTTCTTGTGGAAGATTGTTCCACAGCTGAGCTGCAGAGTATGTTAAGCTTGTTTTGTATAAGTCAATCCTAGGCTTCGAAATGTGTAATCTATTTAATCGTTTACTGTGTCTAGCATTATATTTAAACAATTGCCAATGATAATTTGGGGCATTCAGATGTAAGATTTTGTGAATTAGTCTGGCCTTATTGAAAAGCAGGTGTTTGCGGAGTGGTAGTAACTGAAGGCGCTTATGCAGGCTAGGATTGTCAGATAAGTGTTTGCTATAAATTAAACTCATGGCCCGTTTTTGGAGTGAGTAAAGTCTCTTGGTGCTTGAATTAGAACAACCGTCCCAGATTGTAGAGCAGTAGTCAAAATGTGTCTGTATGTGAGAAGTATAGAATATTTTCCTTGTGTCCTCATCAAGGAAATTTTTAATCTTGGCGAGTTGGTAGACTTTCTTAGCTGTTTGTTTAATGAGTGCTTGAACGTGGGAATTAAAGGTTAGGTTTCAGAAAGAGGGAGAGAGTGAGAGCGTGTTAAACCAATGTGAAATAAACCTGACCCATTGCCTGGTCCTACAACAAGCCATGCGTGGACTGGTTACTGCAGGCACATATATTTCTTAGAGGCGGAGTGGCTTCAAGACTATGACGTCCTACTCCGGTTCAGGCATTTCCTTAGATGGGTAGGTACAGACAGACGGACGGACGAATGGATTCTTCCTGTTCTTTCGTTCGCTTGAAATATGTCTATAACTGCAATGTTGTCTCTTGAGTTTATTTAACTGTTTTGTTTAATTCACTCAGTGGTCCATAGAGTTTATCTTCCACTGTCGTCTCTCTAGGTCAGAAGGTTTGCGTAGATATGTTGTATTTTGGGCAGTCTTGGAGTATGTGCTCTGCTAGTCTGCGACGCCAACCTACATGTGCACATGGCTGTTTCACCAATCTTATTATTATATACACCAATTATGTATACATGTGGTTGCGTAATCTATTGTGTCCTGTTCTAAGGCGCAGAATAATGACTTGTTCTGGTCTGTCCATAAAGTGGCAGTCGTCTTGAACAGGTTTTGGTGGCTTTCTGACTGATTTGATCATTATTTTTCATTTGGTGGTATGTAATGGGCATTTCACGCTGTTCTTCTTTTGCCCCTTGTTTAGCCAATCGATCAGCTCTGTCATTTCCCGGTATCCACAGTGGAATGGTATCCACTGTATGGTGACCTTATGCTGACTGCTAAGTTCAGAAAGTAGTGTCCTTAGTACTGGCAATTTCCCAGATAGGAGCGCCTTGAGTACTGATTTTGCATCTGTCAATAGCACCACAGGTTGTGTACCATGACTGGTATTTAGTAATTTCTCGGTTGCTATCCTGATTGCCTCAATTTCAGCATCATAGTTATGGCAGTACTTTCCTGTCGGTACTCTGGCTGTGTCCCTGGTATTATTTAGGTATTCTATGTACACTCCCGCTCCTCCATTTCGTGCAGCATTTTGTGCTGACCCATCTGTGTAGACTCGGATCCAGAGGTCCTGTGGGTATTCTTCATCAAGGAAGTTGAGAGTGGCTGTTCTGCGCTGCACACTGTTCTGTTCTTCCTTCTCAAATATTCCTCTCACTTTTGTCTGGATTTGTAATGATAGTCTATGTTCATCTTTCCATGGAGTTCGGACTTTGGAATAGTTTTCAGAGGGATACCAACTGTGGCAGATCGGTGGTTTCTCTGCAGAGTCGTTTGGCCTGGTGGATTAAACTGCTTCTTTTCAACCGCCCCATAGCTAAGTTTTCAAATCTGTTCTTCATAGGGTGGCCTGGCAAGCTGGGGAACTTGTCTGCTTGTATTATAGTTTTCGTATCTCTGCACTCTCTCGGTGCTTGTGTCCTTCCCATCTTCTCCATCTCCACTATAAGGGTTGATCTCATCCCTCCTGTGGTGCTCTATTTCTCTCGATTTTCCACCTTGTCCAGATCTTGTAGTGTGGTTTTTGATGCTGAACACCACGCAGTTGACCCGTATTCCAGGTGTGGTCGTATGCTCTGTTGATAAACTTTGCTAAGCAGTTTCCCACTGGTTCCCCATGTGGTTCGGCTTAGTTTTCTCAGGATGGCTATTTTCCTTCTGGCTTTTACTACTGCTTTGTTGATATGCTTTCTCCATGTCAGCCTGCCATCAAAAGGTATGTTGGTTCTTTGTCTTCTCTAAGGGGTATTCCATTTATCTGCATGATCCCTGCCTTTTGTTTTGGAGAGAGGGTAAATAGAGTTGAACTGCTCTTGTCAGTGTTTATGCTGACACACCATCTATTGCCCATGCAACAAATGCATCTACAGCTCTTTGTAGCGATCTGGTGGCCACTGATGCATGCTCATTTGTGCTCCATAGAAATAGGTCATCAGCGTACATTGCCGCGTTTATTCCACGCGGTAGATTTAGCAACAAGATCATTGATGAAGATTAGAAAAAGTGAGGGGTCCCATTTGTACATTCTTTCATTGACTTGACAGTTTCTCAGTTTGTTCATCAGACCTTCTTTCCAGACTTTGTCAAAGGCTTTCTTCAGATCTATCCATGCCGCAAGCACCAGCTTCTTCTCTTGGAATGCATCCTCAATTTCTTGAAAGAGGTAGGTTGTCTGATCTTCCGTAGAGTAGCACTGCCTAAAGCCAGCCTGCCGTGGCACAAGGATGTTTTCACTTTCAGTGTACCACTGCAGTCTGTGATTGATGATGCGCTCCATTGTTTTTCAGAGTCAGCTGGTGAGGCTAATATGTCTGTAGCTGGAGGCAATGGAACTATCTTTCCCTGATTTTAGAAGGGGTATCATGATTGCTTCTCTCCAGGCTTGTGGAACACTGACCAAGGTCCAGCTGTTATTGAAGATCTGCAACAGCTTTACTTTGGCCTCTGTTCACAGGCTCCTGATAATTTCATTGGAGATACCATCAGCTCCTGGTGACTTTCTCATTTTCAGTTTTGATATGGATAGCTCCAGTTCACTGATTGTATGTGTTCTGTAGTCTGCGACGCCAATCCACATGTGCACATTGCTGAGTCACCAATCTTGAATTTTGTATACATGTGGTTGCGTAATCTATTGTGTCCTGCTCTAAGGCGCAGAATAATGACTTGTTCTGGTCTGTCCATAACGTGGCAGTCGTTTTGAACAGGTTTTGGTGGCTTTCTGACTGATTATTTACTGCTTCATTCTGTCCTGTATGTTGCCATTTCTCCCGAATCTCTTGTTGTTTCTCTGGACTAATTTTGATATTGTTATCTTGTGCGAATGAGGCCTGTTAAGATGTTTCCTTCTTTATGTAGTACAGTTTTTGAGTTTCTCCCTGTGCCCTCATCGTTAAATTGTTTTATTAGCTTCCACAACTTCCTTGTGTCTCTATCAAAGTTCAGTGACTCTGTTTTCTCCTGCCAGATTTTCGGACGAATGGATGAAGTGATGAGCAGACAGACAGGTAGTTAGACAGGCAGACAGACAGACGGACGGACGGACTGGTTGACAGACGAACTGACGGATGGACGGGAGGGCGGACGAATGAATGAATGGATGGATGGATGGATGGATGGATGGATGGATGGATGGATGGATGGATGGATGGATGGATGGACTGACGGAAGGACGGACGGGCGTACTGACGGACGGACGGACAAATGGACACATAGGCAGATTGGCAGGCAGATTTTCAATAATCTTAAACATCAACTATCCATTAAGGCTTAGAGCAAGAGAGAGAGAGAGAGAGAGAGAGAGAGAGAGAGAGAGAGAGAGAGAGAGAGAGAGAGAGAGAGAGAGAGAGCGTGTGTTAAGACAAACAAAAGGGGAAGGGGCTGACAAAGAAAATGAGAGAGATGAGAGAGAGATTAAGAAAGAGATTAAGAGAGAGAGAGAGGGTTATGGATATATGGAGGGAAAAGGTAATTGGTGACGGCGGCTCAGAACGAGGAGGTGAGGTTACTTGTGAGTACGTGGTGAGGTGATGGATTGGTGTGAGAAAGACATGCATATTACATGAGGGCAGCCTTGCATGCAAGTTATAGAGTGATAATTGATGGCTCGCTTCGAGGCTTATTCATACAATGTGTGAATGTGTGAACGTGTTAATATGTGAGTGTTTGAATGCGTGAATTTGTGATGTGTGAAAAGCTTATAACAAATCACACTTGGGCCTGTCTGCGTCATGTGCGTATTGATTACCTATTCATCTGCGCGCTTAGTGGTCGGGGTGTAGAATCCCGCCTCTTATTTGGAAGTCTGGGGTGTCAGTCAGCGGACCCAAAAGGGTTGCGAATGCAATTCGTAGTACAACATACCATGTTCGAAACACAGATGTGGGACATTTGGAAGCAGACCGTCTTACGTTGGTTTCGATACAATGGTATAAGTGCCGGTCGTTCAGAAAGCAATGGTTGAATGTAAACTTGCTAAGAAATCACAGTCAACAAATGATTGAGTCGACTGTGATGTCTTGTAAAGGATATGCAACAAACTTTAAGATTTATCGTCAAGAGATTATACAGAGCATGTCATGAGTGCGGTCGGGCGAGGTTTTTGGCCAGCGCTCGTGGCCCGTTAATAAACAGAAAGACTGTCCCTCGCTTTTTCCACGCATCTGTGTCTTCAAAATGTGGTCATCACGTGTGCTTAGACTTTCATGTCTCTCCACAGATCTCGGTCTTTGGTGTTCTGGATCAACTCTGCTGATGATATTTCTCCATACCCCCGTCTCAGTCCACCCAGCATCATTTCTCTTGCTCTGCCATTGCCTCTCTTCTCCTTGACCTTTTTCACGATTTTCTCCGATGCCTCTTTTCGAATCACATGACCAAAAAAGCTGTTTGTCTGTTTCATATTGTTGTATATAATGTTCTAGTTTCACTAGCCCCTCTCAGGCAATCGTTGTTAATGGGGTGTTCCAAGCACAACACATGTCCATAGCAGATTCGTACTCGGGACTTTCTTGTTGTTGTTTCTTTAGTTTCCTTTGAAACATTACCTTTGACACTGTAAATCAAGACAGGAGCAAAGAAAACGCTCTCAGTGGTATCTGGAGCATTCTCAAGTAACTTTAGTTAAAGTATGGATACAAATAGTGGAACTGAGGTAAAGCTGTGGAAGTGTAAACAATATGAAATAATAGGAAGTAATGCAATTTTATAGAAGACAAGAACGTAAAAAGTAGTATTTATATATTGTGCTTTGTGTATTTGTTTGCTGATGAAGGCTAGTAAGCCGCAGCGTTCTATGTTTTACGTAACTGTATTCTCTAAAGCTGCTTTACTTCAAGTAACTTTAGAACTTAAGCTGAAGCGTTGAAAATTTGAATGCAAACTCATCTCATCTCATCTGATCATGTTCCTCTTGTACCTTGCGGTGTCGAGGTGAAGTATAAACTTCGTGAGAGTGCCCGGTTATGGGCTTCGTATATCGACATTCCCATGGATTCTGTTATTCCCTCCGTCCAACGTTTACGTGGTCGGCCTCTTCCTCTGTTTCCATCTGGTCTGTACATCATTGCTTGTTGTGGCATGCTGTTGACTGGTAGCCTACTTGCATGGCCAAACCATTTGACTTGCTGCTTTCTAATAAAATCTAGAGCAGCTTTAACCCCCACTTTAGTCCTGATTTCTTCATTTCTGATCTTATCTCTTCTTGATACGTTGAGTATTCTTCTCAGGAACCTCATTTCTGTTGTTGTGATTTTTCTTTTCTCTTTTTCTGTCATTGTCCAGGTTTGGCATTGGTAGCACAGAGTTGGTAGGAAGATTGTGTTGTAAAGTGCTTTCTTAGTAGTTATTGATACATGTTTGTTCTTTAGTATTGGTGCCATTTGTCCAATGAGTTGATTTGCCTTATTGCACCTATTTTCGATCTCGTCTTCTGATCTGCCATTTGATGATATTATACTTCCTAGGTACTTGAAGCTCTTTACTTGTTTCAAGGGATGTTCGTTTAGGTGAATTGTTGCTGTTTGTTCTTCTTTAGTTATAGTCATTACCTCTGTTTTGCTTGTGCTAATTTTCATGTTATGTTCCCTACACATTTCGTTTAGACTATTCATGTGGTCTTGTAATTCAGCTTCTGATTTTGCTATTAGTGCTTGGTCGTCCGCAAACAGGAGTTCTCTAATGGTTAGATTTGCAGATGGTTCTTCTTCTGTGTTCTCGTCATGCGGTATTCTTGCTGTCTCTGCTTGGCTGGTTTCTTTACATATGTTGTCTATATATGTTATGAACAAGAGAGGGGACAGGACACAACCTTGTCGTACTCCAGATCTTATGGTGAAGGGTTCTGAGTGTCCTCCAGTTGCTCTCACTATGCATTCACTGTTGTTGTATAAACTTCTACATAGGTTTGTTAGATGTGTACTCACTCCATATTGTTTAAGGACTTCCCACAGCTTGTTTCTATCTACCCTATCAAATGCCTTTTCTTGGTCGACAAAGGCTAAGTAGAGTGTTTCATTGAATTCGATTGATTTTTCTATAAGTTGTCTAAGCGCAAAAATGGCGTCTGTGCATCCTTTGTTTTTCCTAAATCCAAGCTGCGTTTCGCTTAGCTGGGGTTCTAAAGTAGTTCGTAATCTTTTTTCAAGAATTTTGCAAAATATTTTCCCAGTATGACTCAACAGTGAAATGCCTCTGTATTGTGTGCAATCTCTTTTGCTGCCTTTGTTTTTCCAAATTGGGATAATTATGGCGTTTCCCCAGTCTCGTGGTGTCTGTTGTTCTACCCAAACATGGTTGAATAGTCTATGTAGCCAAGCTGTTCCTACTTCTCTTGCTGCTTTAATTAGTTCATTTGGTATTTCATCCTGTCCTGGTGATTTGTTCAATGGGGCTAATCTGATGGCTTCTATAATTTCTTCTTTTAGTATGTCTGGTTCTAGTTCTTCGGTGACATCTGTGTAGGTCTCTTGAATTCCTGTGACATCTGATGGGATGTTGAGAAGTTGTTCGAAGTACTGCTTCCATCTTATTAGGATCTGTTTTTTTTTCACTTATTGGTTCTCCATTTTCGCTGTTAATTATTTCAGTTGGGTCAAAGGATTCTCCTCTGGTTCGCATTGCACTTATCTTTTTGTAGAAGTTTCTGGTTGCTTCATTGTAGTTTTTATTTAGGGTTTCTCCATACTCTTCCCAGTCTTTTTGTTTTTCCCTCTTTACTATTCTACTCACATGTCTTCTCGCTATTCTGTATTCTCTATAATCACATTCCTGTTTGCTCTTCAACCACTTTTTATATTTTTCCTTTTTTTCTTTTACCGCTTTCTTTACTTCTGCGTTCCACCAATTTGTTATTTTCTTTATCCGTGTTTTGCGTTTTTTCGTGGTTCCGCATGTTATTTTTGCAGTATTTAAAATGCTTGATTTGAACATCTCCCATTCTTCTTCCACTGTTTTTCTTTCCTTAGGTATTTTTTCAAAGAGTTCAGTTAGTTCTTTCTCATAGTTTTCCCTTACTGCCTCGTCTTTAAGGTTTTTTAAGTTTACTGATTCGCATGGCATGTATTTTCCTGCTCTTTGTTTTCTTCTTCTGATTGTTCTTATTGTGGCAACGACTGCTTTATGATCTGTGTTTATACTGAAATTGGGCACTGCTCTTGCATCTAATATATTTCTCTTTCTGTTATTTCTTGTTAATATAAAATCAATTTGGCTTTTAGTATCTAGATTGTTCCATTTATACCAGGTGTATACTTGCGAATCTTTATGTTTATAGAATGTGTTTGTTATATAGAGGTCGTGTTGGCTGCAAAGCTCTATCAGTCTACTTCCGTTATCATTCCTTTCATTTTGCTGATCTCCAAATGCTCCCAGGTGTTTTTCTATGCCCACTCTGTTATGTAATAGTCTTGCATTAAAGTCTCCCATAACTATGATGTTGTCCTGCTTATCTATTTTATTTAGCACGTCATGTATGTCTTCATAGAAGTCCTCGCATTCTTGCTCATTATTGTTTGCATTACATAGTGCGTATATCTGTACATATGTTGTGATTGTTTGTTCTTTTATTCTCACTGTTATGATTCTTTCTGATATATATTTTATTTCTAGTATTCCTCTTGCTAGCCGTGGTTCGATGACTATTCCCACACCGTGTCTTGCCCTTTCTTGCTGTTCTACTCCAGAGTAAACAAATGTGTAACTGCGGTGGAGCTCCTTGCATCCTTTCCCCTTTGTTCTGGTGTCCGCTATTCCCATCAGTCCAATATTCCTCCCCTCCATTGTTTCTATAATCTCTTCTTCTTTACTATTGAAACCACAAACGTTCATTGTGCCTATTTTTTGAATCGCTGATCTATCTCGTAGTCCATTAACATTGCCGGGTCGATAGCCGTTTGGGTCAGTTTGAATGCAAACTAAATTGACCAAAAACAAAATAACTAAATAAAGCGAAATACATAGCGCTCTTCACAGAAGCTAAATCAGTTGTTGGGTGTGGGATGTGTGGGTAGGTGGGGAGGGTGTTGTGTGGGTGGATGGGTGGGTGTGTGGGTGAGGGATGTGTGTGGGTGGGTGGGGGAGGTGTGGTTGCGTGTGAGGTGTGTGGGTGAATGGGGATGTGTGGGTGGGTGGGGATGTTTGTGTGGAGGGATGAGTGTTTGGCTGGGTGGTTGGGGGATGTGTGGGTGTTACTGGATGGGTGGGGAACGTGTGTGTGGATGGTGGGTGGGGGATGTGTGGGTGGGTGTGTGTGTGTTTGCGAAAGTGTGCGTGGGTGGGGGATGAGTGCATGGGTGGGGGATGTGTGTGTGGTTGTGGAGATGTGTGTGGATGGGGGTTGTGTGTGGGTGGGGATGTGTGGGTGGGTGGGTGTAGGTTTCGATGGGTAGGGTGTAGGGGTGTGTGTGGTCAGACCATGTGTGGTGGGTGGAAGTGTGTGTTTGTTGGTGGGTGGTTTGGGGATCTATGGGTGGGTGGGTGTGTGTGGGGGGGGGATATTGTGTGGGTGGGTGTGTATAGGGATTGTGTGGGGAGATACGTGTTGAGAATGTGTGGGGAGGTGTGTGTGTATGTGTACGTTTGTGAGTGTGAGAGAGTGTGTGTGTGTGTGTGTGTGTGTGTGTGTGTGTGTGTGTGTGTGTGTGTGTGTGTGTGTGTTTGTGTAAATATTTGTCATTGAGTTTGTGATTGTGATTGAGTATATGTATATGCGAGGGAGTTTGTATTTGTGTGTTATCGAGTGAGTGCAAAACTGTAAGTTTGTTCAAATGATGTAAGTATGTATGCAGGTGTGAGTGTGTGTGTGTGTGTGTGTGTGTCGTCTTACGAATGTGCGTGTGCACGTGTGTCTGCCTCTCTCATAACATGGTAACATTGTTTATGTTTACAACATTCATTTAACAATGTGTTTTTTTTCCTATATGAATGTATCATGCACTATTGAAGAATGAAAGACGAGTGATTGGAAGGGCTGAAAGTAAGAGGGGCCTGTGTGTCCAATTTGCAACCCTTTGAAAGTAAAGTTCGTTCGTTCTTTCATTTGTTTAAACGACTGGCACCTGGCTATCTTGATTGACGATAGTTGAAAACTGGAGATATACCTTATCATAGCACAAAGCCTGTGCTGTATTTAGACATCATGTGTTGGCCATGCAGCATGATCCCCTGGCTAGTTTACTCCAGAGGAAAGGTAACACCAATACATCTAGAACAAGACAAGCTGTAGAAACTGCCGGATCAGTAAAGCATATTCAGGTTGACGTACGAATGTGTCCGACGAATGAATCACTAAATAACGATACGTTGCCGCCAAAGTTTTCGTCAGAACAGAAATAACAAACACACACCGATAATTGAGTTGAGTTGAGTTGAGCTAAGAACCGACATCACTGCACTCAGGACATTCCCATATGCGCTCCGTCCCCTTGTTCAACAGCCAGTGAAGAGACACGCTACTAATGGTTCCAACCGCTTTATGATTGAAGGTTCTCCTGGTCTTCCATCTCAGTTTTGAAATGCAGAAAGGCCCCCTTATACGTCGCTCCAGTTTACGTCGTTTCTCTACAACGTCGTTGTCACAATGGGACATAACTTCACTTTACGTCGCTAAGTTTCGCCATAACGTTGTCACCTGTGTTGCTATGCCGTACCCTTGCGGACAAACTGATAGCCTTTGGGGGAACTATGTAATGCAGCGTAGTATTACCGCTGTGGAACGTCTCCTTACTCAGTTGTTACTGTCAGTTTTGCGTTAACGTCACCATTTTACATTTTGCGTTTTCCCAGAAATTTATCGTGAAATCCCCCATAATTATGAGTTCGAAGCGCACAGTAAGTGCTGATAGTGTGGAAGGATGCTGACTTTCATGAGTTGCTTGCGTCACGTGGAGAAGAATTGTCTAATGAGGACCTAATGCAACTTCACGTGCATAGGACTCGACAGGAAGAGTAGGACCCTGTCAACTGTTACAAGGAGCTTTACTTAGAGAAAAGGAAACAGGTTGTGCAGCAGACATTGGACAATTTTTTTTTTTGTTCAAGCAGAGAAGAGCCAGAAAAAGAGGCAGGAAGAGGTTACAGTTTCATCCTCAGATGAAGAGGCAGAATTTAATGCCTCTACATCCCAATAACTCTACCGCTCGCCCTCCAACCCACCTCAATTTAGCCAACAAATATCAACAACCATCAAAATAAACATTACATAATACACTGCATTTCATGGTTAATTATATGGGAAATAGTGTTTCGCTATGCGTCGTTTCACTTAAAGTCGTGTTTTCCAAGAACGTAACCCCGACGTTAACCCGGGCCTTCCAGTATACACACCGATAAAACTGCATGAAAAACACCACATGAAAATATAAAACTGCATGAAAAACACCACATGAAAATATAAAACTGCATGAAAAACACCACATGAAAATATAAAACTGCATGAAAAACACCACATGAAAATATAAAACTGCATGAAAAACACCACATGAAAATATAAAACTGCATGAAAAACACCACATGAAAATATAAAACTGCATGAAAAACACCACATGAAAATATAAAACTGCATGAAAAACACCACATGAAAATATAAAACTGCATGAAAAACACCACATGAAAATATAAAACTGCATGAAAAACACCACATGAAAATATAAAACTGCATGAAAAACACCACATGAAAATATAAAACTGCATGAAAAACACCACATGAAAATATAAAACTGCATGAAAAACACCACATGAAAATATAAAACTGCATGAAAAACACCACATGAAAATATAAAACTGCATGAAAAACACCACATGAAAATATAAAACTGCATGAAAAACACCACATGAAAATATAAAACTGCATGAAAAACACCACATGAAAATATAAAACTGCATGAAAAACACCACATGAAAATATAAAACTGCATGAAAAACACCACATGAAAATATAAAACTGCATGAAAAACACCACATGAAAATATAAAACTGCATGAAAAACACCACATGAAAATATAAAACTGCATGAAAAACACCACATGAAAATATAAAACTGCATGAAAAACACCACATGAAAATATAAAACTGCATGAAAAACACCACATGAAAATATAAAACTGCATGAAAAACACCACATGAAAATATAAAACTGCATGAAAAACACCACATGAAAATATAAAACTGCATGAAAAACACCACATGAAAATATAAAACTGCATGAAAAACACCACATGAAAATATAAAACTGCATGAAAAACACCACATGAAAATATAACTATAAGAGACAACATATCACAAACATCAGAAAGAAGCAGTTATCGCTTTTTTCTTTTCTTTTCTTTTTTTCTTTTTTCTTTTTTTTTTTGGCCATATAATGAGAAGACACCAATTTAAACAGGTTGTGACAAACGGAAAGATTTGCAGAAAGAGATATACATGAGGACAGCATAAGACAACTCTTGACAGCTTTGTGTCATGGCACGGAATGGAGTCAACACACGAATTGATCCATGCCGTTGGATATCGCAACTTGTGGATAGGTATGATTGCCCACGCCAGCCTGCATGGCATTGGATGATATTGATGATCCTGCTGTGGACTGGACACGTGCTTTATTAAATCCGCGTGCATGATTCAAACAAAGCGACTGAACCGGAAATTTTGCTATTGGAGGTCAAGGGACTAAAGGTCAATAACGCCACGAGAGAAGGTATACGAAGACAAGCAACTCAAGATGGCGTTAACTTGTGGTTGTGCACTTGTGACAACAGTAATTTATTTACACCAAGCAATTTAGCACGTGACCGTGCCTCAGTGCATGCGTCATAGACAGAGTTTAAACATCTTAGGCTCAAGGTGTTAAACTCTAGAAGGGAAGGGGTTAAAATATTGATTGTCTAGGACAAAACGGGTTGAAACAACAGAAGAAGCTTCGTTACTGACTTCCCAAAACAGAGGGTATTGAAATATTCACTGTCTGAGGTAGAAGTTACAAATAATGACTGTCTGAGGTAGACATTACAAATATTGACTGTCTTAGATAGAAATTACAAATATTGACTGTCTGAGATAGAAGTTACAAATATTGACTGTATAGAACAGACGTTAAAATGGTGACTATCTTGAACATAAAGTATTAAATTACTGACTGTCTCAGACATACTTAAAATTTTGAATATCTGGGAAATAATAACTATCTATAGGTCAGCATGGCCAAGTGGATAAGAACGTGTATTCTTAAACATCTGGTGTGCTGATACCGAGGTAACGGGTTCAACCCCTACACCGGACAGTTGGACTAAAATATTGACCTATCGTCCTTGATTTGGGGACGTGAATTCCAAGTACCACTGAAGTTGGAGTTGGTTCGCCTAATGGCGAGGGACACTGTTAATAGGGAAAGCTAATCCACACGCAAAATTCAGTCCAGAACTACTAGAAGTTTTAGTTAAAAAACGCGAGCGAGCGCAAATAAACATTTAAAAAATAAATAAATAAATAACTATGAGTGGAGAAGACGCCCTGCCTGCTTGAAGTACATTGTATCCTGTATTCCTTCGTCCAAAATGTCGGTGAACGACTCTAGACTATTTCACAAGTGAGTAGATATTTCTAGAGAATTCCACAGCTCTTGTCCAGAGACGGAGAAGACAGGGAGACGTTGCCAGAAAAAACTGTGCTCAGAGCAACCGTATATCCATCGATCTCCACTGCTCACCCTGGGGAAGGGGCTTTCGTGCTTTCGTCAGGTTCTGTAACTCCAACCCAGAAGCAATTCACAAAGCTTCACAACATCGTTATTTCTGTGTGTTTACTTCACAGCATCGTTAGTTCTTCTGTTTATTTCACAACATCGTTAGTTCTTCGCGTTTATTTCACAATAGCGTTAGTTCTTTGCGATTGCTTCACAACAGCGTTAGTTCTTTATTACCAACAAAGTTGCCCACTATCCTGGGGTTTTGACCCGACAATCCCCGAAAGTAAACAGGACGCTGCAATGCGCTCTTGCTGTTTCTGGGCTTGGAGAGTGGATGGAAAGTTGAAGATAGTTGATGGAGGGTTGATGTAGAGTGGATGGAGAGTTGATGGAGAGTGGATGGAGAGTTGATGAAGAGTGGATGGAGAATTGAAGGAGAGTTGACGGAGATTGGATGGAGAGTTGATGGAGAGTGAATGGAGAATTGATAGATAGTTAATAGAGCGTTGATAGAGAGTTGATAAAGAGTTGATGGAAAGTGGATGGAGAAGAGTTGATGGAGAGTTGATGATAGTTGATAGAGAGTTGATAGAGAGTTGATGGAGAGTTATGTATTACAATCCCCGTAAAGATGGTAATTTGGCAGCAAGTCTGAGAATGCTCAACATGAAAACTCTGATACAAGCAAGTAATTTCCTGAACTTACTTAGATGATCTGATGATGTACGCATAGAATTTCTCTGTGAAAATTTGCAATCTTCCAAAGGATTTACAACCAACCAACAAACCAATCAACTAACCCTCCCCACCAATCAACCAGTCAAGAAACCAACCAACCAAAACAACCTATAAATCAACCGACTAATCAACAAGCCAATCAATCAATAAACCAATCAACCAACGATTAAGCCAACCAATAACTCAACGAATCGATGAAACAACCCACCAACCAACCAAACACAATCAAGAAATCAACCAACCAACGAATAAATCAACCGACTAATCAACCAGCCAGCCAATCAATCAACCGACCAGACAACCAACCACTCAGTCAACCAAACAATCAACCAACCAACCAGTCAACCAACCAACTAATCAACCAACCAACCAATTAACTAATCAAACAACCAATTAACCAACGAATCAACCATCCAATCAATCATTTCTGATTCCGACATTACTCCATGCCATGATGGTCAAACTGTCCATCTTCTTTCTTAGTTTTCCCCTGCCTCTCTTCCCCTCCAGCCTTCCCGTTGTGACGACATACTTCATCTTTTCTCTTCTTCTATCATGAACAGAGAATGTAGACTGTCGTCTCTTTACGCGAGTAGCCAGTTCCCAGTTAAGCTAACTTCTTTCAAGATATCTTCAAAGCTCTGTGTATCCGTCCACGGTTTTCTCATCATTCTTCCATAAAGTCACATCTACGCAGCTTCCACTTGATTCCTAACTTGTCTGCTAGTTGAACATGATTCGCTTCCGTACAAGAGAATTGGCTCAATATAGCTCTTAGGAGCTCTTTACTTCACCTCGATTGATAAAAGTAAAATGCAGACAATATGTTCCATCTTGTGAAACGTGGCCTTTGCCTTTTCTACATTTAACTTCCTTAATACATATTCCATCTATATGTATATATATATATATATATATATATATGGACAGACAGAGAGAGAGAGAGAGAGAGAGAGAGAGAGAGAGACAGAGAGGGAGAGAGAGAGGGGGAGACACAGAGAGAGAGACAGAGAGAGAGAGACAGAGAGAGAGACAGAGAGGGAGAGAGAGAGAGAGGGGGAGACAGAGAGAGAGAGACAGAGAGAGAGACAGAGAGACAGAGAGAGAGACAGAGAGAGAGACAGAGAGAGAGACAGAGAGGGAGAGAGAGGGAGAGACAGAGAGAGAGACAGAGAGGGAGAGAGAGACAGAGAGAGAGAGACAGAGAGAGAGAGAGACAGAGAGGGAGAGACAGAGACAGAGAGGGAGAGAGAGGGAGAGAGAGAGACAGAGAGAGAGACAGAGAGAGAGACACAGAGAGGGAGAGAGAGACAGAGAGGGAGAGAGAGGGAGAGACAGAGAGAGAGACAGAGAGAGACAGAGAGAGAGGGAGAGAGAGAGACAGAGAGAGAGAGAGAGAGAGAGAGAGAGAGAGAGAGAGAGAGAGAGAGAGAGAGAGAGAGAGAGAGAATAGCGCGTCATGTTTAATGTTTAAAAGTTAAGTTGGGCCAAGAACCGACATCCCAGTACTAGAGACATTCCCATAAGTGGTCCATCCTCATCTTCAACATCTAGCAGAGTCCCGGTACTAATGCTACCATCTGCAGTCTGATTATGTGTCCGCCTGGCCTCTCCTCGAAGTCCTGATTGCCGGTCAGATCCTCTGGTCACTTCCTGCAGCACCATTCTCTCTAGGCTGTGACGATTTATCCGTTATTCGCTTACCAGATCTGCCTGATCATACAACCACTATGCCACCCAACAGTACAGACCAAGCCAATCTGTCCGCCTGCTCGTCTCCCACCACACAACCATCTCTCTCTCTCTGCGCGAAGCATGTCGGCCTTTATCTTCAGTCTTCTGTATAAATCACAAACAAGTCTGTCTGTTTACATCACATTTAAATGACGTTCAATATAAATCACACATAAACAACCTTACATATAAATCACACATAATCTACTTTTCCATATAAATCACACATAAACGACTTTCCATATAAATCACACAGAAATGACTTTCCATATAAATCACACATAATCGACTTTTCCATATAAATTCCACATACACAATTTTCCATATAATTCACACATAAACGACTTTTTCACACAGATCCCACATAAACTACTTTCCATATACATCACATATAAACGAGTTTCCATGTAAATCACACATGTACGACTTTCAATATAAATCACACAATCAGAGCCCCTTTACAATTTGAACACACTGTAAAATGTGTTATACATATGAGGTAACAAAGTAACGCTTTGAGACCTACGAGGGTAAGTTCATAAGTAAGTCACAAATGGCTGTAGAAAAATAACTAACTATGATATCAACTTGAAACAAGTTTATTTTTATGCATACATTGTCCCTTTATTTCTCAAAATAATTTCCACCAACATTGATGCACTTAACCCATCGTTTTATCAGTCCTCCCAAACTGGCCGCATAGAACTGCGTGCTTTGTGTTCATTTAAATAAAGGGACAATGTATGCATAAAAATAACCTTGTTTCAAGTTGTTATCATATTTAGTTATTTTTCTACAGTCATTTGTGACTTACTTATTGACTTCTCTTCGTATTTGGGTATATGGTGCTGTCGCCATATTTGTATACACGAATAGCACTCCATATAGTCAATGTCGCGCGTTCCGTCTTTGCATCCCGCACATTTATAATAATAATTTATATATCCCTCGCGAACGGCTTACGAATGCAATTCGTAATTCCTCATACCGCGTTCGAAAAACAGCTTCGGGCCATTTGGAAGCAGATGGCCTTGCGCTGATTTTCATTCAGTGGTGTGAGTGCCGGTCGTTTAGAAAGTAATGGCAAACAACTGAACGTAAGCTAGCAAAGAAATCACAAACAGCCAACAATGCTGGGGTTGACTGCGACGTCCTGTAAAGGATATGCAACTACATTTTATTTAACAGGAATCCGCTATGTGTCTTTGATACGTGTAAAATAATGTACGAGACGACTTCACATGAAAACCTTATTAAATGTATTATTTATAAATACATAAGCCGATAAAGTGCTTGGATTCCTGTATACAAATCTGGGGTCACTACTCGGTGTGCCTGACCCGGCCGTGAACAGTCTGTCACAGAAGTCACGCCGTTTTCAAACTTCCTACTCCACTCATACACTTGCTGGACTGACAGGCATACATCACCATACTGGACCTTCATTCGCCGATGAATTTCTATATGTTACACCCCTTCACTGATCACAAAACAGATAACAGAGCCCTGCCCCTCTCTGGTACATGTCTTCTTCTTCTTCTTCTTCTTCTTCTTCTTCTTCTTCTTCTTCTTCTTCTTCTTCTTCTTCTTCTTCGTCTTCTTCTTCTTCTTCTTCTTCTTCTTCTTCTTCTTCTTCTTCTTCTTCTTCTTCTTCTTCTTCTTCTTCTTCTTCTTTCGTTCGCTTGACATATGTCTATAACTGCAATGTTGTCTGTTGTATGAATCTAACAGTCTTTTTTAGTTCACTCTGCGGTCCATAGAGTTTATCTTCCACTGTTGTCCTTTCTAGGCCAAAAGGTTCGCCTGGATATGTTGTAGTTTGGGCAGTCCTGGAGTATGTGCTCTGCTGTCTGGTACATGTCAAAAGTGGGGCGCCCATCTTTACACTGTCTTTATTACGTCACCGTGATCGTCTGTACCGTGATGTCATGTGCTGAACACTTTTGATATCCTTAACAACAATAATGACAGGTTACAAGAAAATGGCAAGGATATTGTAATTTCTATCACAATTTAAAGGTTTTAATTTGAATCCCCCACGTAGAACAACAGAAAGTAATGTAGCCTAACAGAACACCTGCTTTGTGTTATTCTATATTGTTTGAATATCCACGGCTTTACCACAGTTCCACTAATTGTAATCAAACTTGAACAGTGATGTGTGTATGTGTTATTCCCCCTCGCTTACTTTGAATTCAAGCGTAGTCCATTCACACTACTTCTAGTAGTAGCTGGATTGAATCCCTCGCCATCAGGAGAACTCACTCTGACTTCAGGGGTACTTGTAATTTACGTCCCAAAGTCAAGGACGATAGGTCAACATTTTAGTCCAACTGTTCGGTGTAGGTGTTGAACGCCTTACCTCGGCATCAGAACACTGGATATTTAAGAACACGTATTCTTATCCATTCGGCCGTGCTGACCTACAAACTGTGATGTGACATGGGCGTTATATTCTGGAGACCTGAGTGCACGGACGAATGTGTGGTCAGTCTTTTCCTCACTTAGACGACTAACATAGGCGTGGATCTCTCGTCCGACCGCCGTCATGACATCATTAGCGAAATCCCCTTTCAATTACGATAACGCTCCCACTATCCGGGTCATTTACTCGCATCCATTGAGGCTGGGTAAACCAGGGAACCAAGGTCAGTTTCACAAACCCACCTGGATGTGGATCCGAACACACGACCCCCCGACCTGGCCGTCAAACGTCCTAGCCACACCTGACTGCGGCTCTCTCTTTAAGAAGAAAACAACGCAGATGGCTTTTTATCATGCACTGAATCGTTGTAGGTATATAACGCTAGTGTCCTATATTTATACACTAGTAGGCAATGGGTAAGTTAGTTAGTTAGTTAGTTAGTTAGTTAGTTAGTTAGTTAGTTAGCTAGCCATCTAGATAGCTAGCTAGCTAGTTAGTTAGTTAGTTAGCTAGTTAGTTAGCTAGTTGGTTAGTTAGTTAGTTAGTTAGTTAGTTAGTTAGTTAGTTAGCCATCTAGATAGCTAGCTAGCTAGCTAGTTAGCTAGTTAGTTAGTTAGTTAGCTAGTTAGTTAGCTAGTTGGTTAGTTAGTTAGTTAGTTAGTTAGTTAGTTAGTTAGTTAGTTAGTTAGTTAGTTAGTTAGTTAGTTAGTTAGTTAGTTAGTTAGTTAGTTAGTTAGTTAGTCGATAGATCATCCTCATTGCACAATGAACCATTCAGTTCATAAGTGCTCAGATCCCCTCCTCAGCAAATCCCGCAGCGTGTAGCGGCTCACAACACCAGTTCTGTGTTGGCAATGGGTAAGTGATGTGGTCAATGACACAGCGGTCATCTTTGTTTTCTGCGAAATCTCCAGGTACCCATTTTGACTATTTAAAAAAAAAATTATAAGGATTCAAACACGTCACCACCGCCCCGATAAGCAAGCAAGCTGGCCCACTGCGCAACAATTATTCCCATTTAAAGGTACTAGGGTACTGTTGAGGCACTAGGGTACTGTTGGGGTACTAGGGTACTGTTGGCTCCACCCGCAACCCACGCTTGGCTTTCCCGGTGCCAGTTGTATGTACACTCTTAGAATCTTGGACATTGACAAACTTGACATTTCGGCACCGCCAAGCTCCCCCCTGCTCCCCCCTGCTATAGAAAATGGGGACATTTTACCAAGAAAGCAAAATGGATGTCGGGGAAAAAAGAAGAGTAAAATAAATAGGGGTGGAGGGAAGGGCAGAGTTGAGCCCATGCAAAGAGTTGTCATGGAAACGAGGTTTAGTGACGTGTGCCTGTCCGAACTAACGAGCGCAAAATTCCAATCTTATCCCGTCTCAACCCATTTTTCTCCCCCTCTTCTCATCCACTCCAGCTTTTTATCAATAGCTTAGTTCTTTCTTCTGTTCGGCGTCCTCTTTATGTTTCGTTAACCGATATGTTTCAAAACGCACTTTGCCGGGCGTCATTATATATTTGCCGTGGAAACTTTTCCCTTCTGTGGCAGTTTTCAAACGTCTTAATATTAAAAAGGGGGTTAAAGAAGAGATGATCGACCTCATTGCACCGGGTTTATCCCATATGGCTCGGTCAGTTCCAGTAGGACGGCCTGTCGAAATTTTATTTATGAGATTTGCGGTACTAAAATGGTTTGACAGAACCACCAATGTGGAGCTTATGGTGAGAACTAAATACATTCTAGTGAACCAAGAGGTGAAGTAAACACCCATTTTATACATCATTTTGGATTCTCTAGAACAGTGGTTTTCAACCTTTTTTGGTCTTTTTTGGTCTATGCACCCCTTAACCATATGTTCAGAATGTCATTCCCTCCTTTCTTACTTCCTCCCTATAAATCCCCCCACCCCCGCCCCTACACTGTATACGAAACAATGGAAGCATACTAATATCATATACTAGAACAAGTCTAGACGCCTACATAAAACGTGATTTGCGGGTCTACTTATAAAACGAATTTCAGAAGGGCGAGAAGTACAAAACCTTAGTGTGTGGAGGTTTTTAGATGTGGCAGTTGGACTTCGGAACCAACAACAATATATCCTGGCCTACCACAGGGATCACCTTTATCTCCGGTACTGTTCAACGCCTACACAGTGAGAATCACCAGTGAGCAGATCACTGGACCTGGCAGGACATTGTCATATGCCGATGATGTTTTAGTGTATCGGCAGGGTAAGGATAGAGAGCAGGTTGCTGTGGAACTACAAACCGAACTCAATCGCATAAGTACTTGGTGTGATGAAGCTGGGGCAATGGTCAACCCAACAAAGGCAACAGTGACTTGGTTCTCGTTGAATAATCATATTGTCAACACTCCAACACCAACTGTAATGCTGTGTTCAGAGACGGTGGAAAGAACGCAGGCAATGAATTACCTAGGGATACGGTTTGATCGAAGCCTTGCTTATAATGTGCACATAGACCAGGTGATAACAAAGGCCAAGCGGGGTTTGGCTGCGATGCGGGTGATGGCGGCAGCAAACTGTGAGCAGCGCCATCTATGTCTTCTGTACGAGGGGCTGGTCATGTCTGTTTTGGAGTATACAATGGCAATCCTGACTCTCAGCCATAAGCAGATAGAAAGGATGGAAAGGATACAGAATGAAGCTATGCGCATTATTCTTGGATGTACAAGAGATACAGCATTCAGGGCGATGCGCTACCTTCTTGATTTTCCAACCATTGAAGAGAGAATACAAGTTTGCAGAGCACGCGCCTACCTCAGAGTTTTAACGCAAACACACAACATCCACTGCATAGTGAAATTAGGAAGGTGAAGGGCAGAAGGTTAAAAAGAGGACGGTCGTGGATGGGTCAAGCCGAAGACATTCTTCAACAGGTGTGTTCACTTGAGGACTTAGAACCTGGCGAGGAGTGGGTGCAAGTGCCAACAGACTTCTGCACATCCTTTTCAGTTTGCATCCAACTAGATAGGAAATGCAGACAAGAAAATCCGGCTGCTGTGGAGGCTGAAGTACAAGCGTTGATTTTCGAGAATTCGCTAGACAGTGACGCGGTCATCTACACAGATGGGTCGGTCGTCCGACATGTGAGAAGCTCATGGGCCTTTACAGCTCGGGCCGGAGGGAGAATTGTGAAGGAGGACTCTGGTGCTTTCACTGAAACCACAAGTAGCCTGACCATGGAAGTCATGGCAGTAAGTAAAGCAATAACATGGCTCGAGACACAGACATTCACTAGGGCCTGTTTCCTTAGCGACTCAATGAACATGATCAAGAGGATAGAGGAGGGGTCGATCCGAAGAGAATGGTTGCTGCCTCTGGAGCGGTCTCGGCTGGCAAAGATTAGTTTCATCTTCGTGCCAGGGCATGCGGGAGTACAAGGAAATGAGCGGGCTGACAAGCTCGCAGGTGAGGCTACTGTGGAGGGCGGACGCGCCATGGACCAGGCTGACATTCTGAATGCTCTACGAGAAGTAAGACTTTTGCGAGAACCAAGTGATGACTGTGAATCTACAACAATGGCCAGACTGCGAGAGCAGCAAATTAAAAGAGGTGTGGCCAAACAAGAACACTACGCAGGAAGCCAAAGAAGATTGATAAACCAACACAGAACTGGCGTCGTTAGCCGCTACACGCTGCGGGATTTGCTGAGGAGGGGATCCGAGCACTTATGGACTGAATGGTTCGATGTGCAATGAGGATGATCTGTCGACTAACTAACTAACTAACTAATGTGTGGAGGCAAAAACAATATCAAGTAATTGGTTCTTGTATTTACGCGATCTTGAAATAGTCTTAAATCCCCCCCCCCCCACCTCTTGGAAACTCTAAAATCCCCCCCCCCCTCCGGTTGAGAACCACTGCTCTAGAAGAAAGCAGCGGGTGCGTTGACGGAACGAGTATGACCTTTTACTGACAACGGGCATACGCTGTGTAGGATGAGGGTTCAATACCTGGGCTCACCGCTTGCTACAGGAGGGAAAGACTGACCACTTATCCTCCAAAAACTCCCACCTACACAATATGAAGTTCTTACCACGCTGCAGACTCATAATAAGTTCCTACTTCAAGACTTGTCTTTAAGGAAAGCACAAGGTACAAGAGGAACAGGATGAGACGGGATGGGGAAATTATAATAGCCATTTAATACAATCCTTGAATATCAAGAAAACAGTAACAATGGTAATATCAAAGGAAAAGATGACACCAAAATGTGAAATGGAAATAGAAGTGAACATTCTTAACCAAACGGATAATTTTAAATACATCAAGGCATTTATAAAATAAGTTGGAAGATGTACAACAGAGATTAAGAGCAGAATAGGGTAAGCAAAAGCTGCATTTCAGAAAATGAAGAATGTCTTAATGCAATAAGTCGCTGTCGTTATGTGTAAGAAAGTGAGTACTGAAGTGTTATATAGAACCTGTTTCGTTGTATGGCAGTGAATCTTGGAATGTAAATGAACAAATTAGGAAGAACTTGGAAGCAGTAGAGATTTGGTTCCTGAGACGAATGTTGCGAATTCCTTGGAGTGCCAAAGTAACTAACAATGAATGCCTGAAAGAGGTTACTGAAACTAGAACAGTATCTATATATATAAAACACAATGTATGTATTTCCGTCCGTTCTTTATGCGTTCGCAAACGGTCCATCCGATTGAGATGAAATTTTCTACACGTTTTCCTTTCATACCTGTGCAACTTTCTGTCATAGTTTTCTAGTTTTTTTTTTTCGGCTACTTACTTACTAAAATGTAATATTTCATTTTTCATTATATATTTCTATATAGCAAGGGGACTTAACTCTAGAAAAGTTATTTCAAGGGGCATAACTTTTAATAACATTTCTATATACTTTATAGTCATATTGTTGCATCGCTTTCACAGATTTATAAACTCTTTGTCTATAGTTATTTTTGGGCATATGAGTTATAATAAATAATGATATAATCTTTAAGGCATTTTCAAAGTTTTCATAAAAATAATGCATAATGCATAACATTGTAACTCATAATTTTATGCTTAAAGAAGTTATCTACAGTCATGTAGGTGATTACAAACAGTTTTCATTAAAAATAATGGATGGTGTGTGGAAGGACATTCTTTTAAGTTACTGTGTGAATTTAATGAGACGCTCCCCGCCAGGAGCTGGGCGAAGCCTCGCCGGGTCAGATAGATAGACAGACAGACAGACAGATAGTCGGGAACGGGAGCTTATATGACTACTTATATGAATTAAATGAGATGCTCCCCACCAGGGACTGGGTGAAGCCGGGCCGGCTCAGACAGACAGACAGATAGACAGACAGACAGACAGACAGACAGACAGATAGTCTGGAACGGGAGCTTATATGACTACGTATATGAATTAAATGATATGCTCCCCACCAGGGACTGGGTGAAGCCGGGCCGGGTCAGACAGACAGACAGACAGACAGACATACATACAGACAGACAGACAGACAGACAGACAGACAGATAGTCTGGAACGGGAGCTTATATGACTACGTATATGAATTAAATGAGATGCTCCCCACCAGGGACTGGGTGAAGCCGGGCCGGGTCAGACAGACAGACAGACAGACAGACAGACAGACAGACAGACAGATAGTCTGGAACGGGAGCTTATATGACTACGTATATGAATTAAATGAGATGCTCCCCACCAGGGACTGGGTGAAGCCGGGCCGGGTCAGACAGACAGACAGACAGACAGACAGATAGTCGGGAACGGGAGCTTATATGACTACTTATATGAATTAAATGAGATGCTCCCCACCAGGGACTGGGTGAAGCCGGGGCAGGTCAGCCAGACAGACAAACAAGCAGACAGACAGACTGATAGATAGATAGATCCCCTCCAGGGACTGGGCGAAGCCGGGCCGGGTCAGCTAGTATACTATAATAAGAAAGAGACAAACAGCTTTCTTTGGTCATGTGATGAGAAGAGAGGCATTGGAGAAAATCGTGACAACTGTAAAGATCGCGGGAAAGAGGGGGAGAGACGGACCAAAAGAAATTATGCTGGATGGATTGGGACGGTGGCATGGAGGAATGTCATCAGCAGAATTGATCTAGAAAACTAAAGACCGAGATTTATGGAGAGTCATGAACGCCATTGTCAGCTGGCATGGCACTTGATGATGATTATTTAATACAAACAAAGGATTCCGAAAGCTAATGAACGCTGACTAATAATTAAAATAACACAGCCAGAAAATAACACAGCTAAATCTGTCACATTCCAATAGTGATAAAAGACAAGAAAGTAAGAAATTTCACTTGCGGACAAAAACAACTATTTCAGTGAAGTAAAAGAAACTCGGTAGGAATAAATGACAGAACGTCTACGAAAAACAAGAAGATTCGATCAGAACTTATCACAGCATGGCCACTACCCATCATCAAAAACTATTTTATCGAGGCAACCAGGAAACTTCATTTTCTGGACTAGTTCCCCGAGTTTGGCTACGAGGAACGGTGACATGGAAGATTTTGGTGACGTGGGGTAATTTTTTTACCATCGGCGCTCCTGCATCAATACTCTCCCGAAATTGAATTGTGTCCCTTATGAGAACGAGAGAAATTCCGTGGAAAGTTCCGGGACATTCGTGATAAGTGGGTTCTCGCGGAGGGCCAGATTTGATTTTCCTCTTTCTATTTCCATCAACGATGTCGTTTTGTTGTCAGATGTATGCGACTGGGGACGGCTGCAGAATCGTCATTGGATCAAATGTATTACCTTTGAATATTGCTGCTGTCTGAACTACTTTATCCGCTAAGCTTTAGGCCAAGTTGAACTTTGCACTGTTCTGTTGTGAACCTGTGACTTGTTTGTACTGTGGGGTGGGGTGGGGTGGCGAAGCGGTCACCGTGGCTGAGTGGTCACCGTAGCTGAGCGGTCACCGTGTCTGCCTCCTCACGAGATTCGAACCCTGCGTAGGGATGGTTATTTTTTTTTTCTAGAACTAGTTCAGTTTAGTTCAGTCGCGGCTCCAACATCACAGCAATGGGTCGTCCCCGTTATGCTCCGTTCTTGTGTCAGTGAATATCACATAAAATTTGCATCACTGTCCCATGTTAGCCACACCATTTTATCTACGAAATGTAGTTCACGCAACAAAACAACCTCGAACACCCATTTCACTGTACATACTGCCATTGCCAGAATGCCAACACAAAAGTCCTCTACGAAAATAGAATTCATCATCAATGGAAATGGCAGTCATTAGAAAACAAGGCGGAAAAAAAAATCGGTCACTACTGCGACACAAACAGCCGCCATGCATGCAGATATTTCTTTTCTTTTCTTTTCTTTTTTTCTAGAACTATTGGCTCCATGATTTCTTGGGCCGTGAGATTTGATCAATCTATCAGGTGCCGTCTCCACAATGAAGGTTGGCTGAAATAGATCTCTAACACTCTCTGTCTCTCCCGACTGTACATTCTGTCAAACTGATGTTCGTCCATCTCTTGATGTTATCTTCCCACTTGGATCGGTGTCCTCCAGTATGGTTTTAATAAGAGTGTTATGCCTTTTAAAGTGTCAGGTCTTGGTCAGATATCATGAGCTACCGTGTGACAGGAGTCGGTTAACTCCAAATGTTGGGCGGCGCTCACCATACCCGCCACCCTACACTATGCCAACGGTTTCGGGTGGAAGAGGGCACTTGGGAGGGTACAAAATGTCATGTCAGGGCAGATCAGGCCCTAAAGATTTGGTTGGCAACTGGTCTAGGACAGTTAGAGCATTGCTTTGCTGAATCGGGGGCTTCTGCAGCTTGTCTTGTTCCAGACGTATTAGTGTTACCTTTCCTCAGGAGTGAACTAGGCAGGTCGAGAGAGGGATTATGCTGCATCGGCAACACATGATCTGTATATTTCAGCTCAGGCTGTGTGTTATGGAGAGGTATAACTCCATCCATGGTCTTAACGTTATTATGCCTTTTTGAAGCACAGTGTAACAAAATATCGTCTTTCAGGGCGGCAAGGTGCCAATGTATGCCTTTTAACGTAGCCGAAATATTCCACTTTTCCTTTTTTTTTTTTTTTTTTTTTTTGGTCATCAATTCTCGTTTCATTCCTAAATTTTCTAGAAACTATGTATTTAATTGTTGTTGTTTCCATGTAATGTACTACTACATATCTCCAGGGCTTCTATGCGACTTTCTAATCGTTTGTACAATGTCCAAGCTTCTGCACCATATATTAGTGTTAAATATACGTAACATTTGACAACATTTGTAACAATTCTCATGTTTAATGCTTTGTTTATCTTTCTAGATGGTAGTATTGATTTCATGAAGTTGAAAACATTTTTGGCCATAACAATTTTCTTTTTGATTTCTGTTTCACTTCTGCCATCATATGTCCAAGATAGGAGAAACTTGTTACTTGTTCTAGCATCTCCATATTTACTGTGACGTTCATTGGTGACTTGCCCTTTCCATTGCTAATTATCATAGTTGTCGTCTTTTGTATGTTAATACCTAAGCCACATTCTGCACTATGCCTGTTTAATTGTTCCACTAGATTTTGTAACTCTTGCTCGCTTTCTACCAGTAACACGGTATCGTCAGCATACATAAGATTGATGTTAATTAAGTCCAGGCAGTTCGACTTGTTTAAAAACTCTTTCTGTGTATACATTGAAGAGGCTTACAGACAACACGCATCCCTTCCGTACTCATCTTTTTTTTTATCTCAATGGGCGACAAATAATTATTTCCGTATCTAATAGACGCCACTTGTTCCCAGTACAAGTTACTAATAAGTCTGATGTCCTTTCCGTATACTTCTATATCTTGAAGGCATGTAATTAATCGTTCATGTTGTACTCTATCAAAAGCTTTCTTGTAGTCAATAAAACATACATATTATTTTAAATATTGAGCACAACCCACTACTGGCAACGCCGATCGCATTCTGTTATGAACCTAAGGCCTATCCACGTCACGTCCACGTCGAGTATAGTGCTTCCATATTGACGTGGATAGGCCTTAGGTTCATAACAGAATGCGATCGGCGTTGCCAGTAGTGGGTTGTGCTCAATATTTAAATTTCAAATCCCGAAACAACCACATAATCAACATATTATTTGTCCGAACTTCTCTCGCTCTCTCTATATAATAATAGATTAATCAACATCCTAGAACAGATTATGGGTATTATGGGATTATTTTGCAGAACCCAAATTGTTCTTCGGCTACTTACTCGTCTATTTTACTTTGAATTATTTCTTGTTTAACCTTGAGTAGTATCTCAGTTATATGGCTCATTAAACTAAAAGTTCTGTAACCCCCACAATCAACAGCTTTTGGCTTCTTGGGTAGTTTGATGAAATCGGATGTTTTCACACCCTTGGGGACGTACCCAGTAGTACTATTCTATGATAGTATCAATGCCAAAGCTGGATAAGGATGATATAATTGCCATTGTTATCATGTCAGGACGTGCCGCCTTTCCTTGTCTCATCTCTTTAATAGCCATCTCTCTACTTCAGCCTTTAATATGTTTGGTCCATCTTAAGTATTATACAAAGCTACAGACCCTACTGAGATCGGATAGCTAGCCTTTTTGGATACGGGCGATACAACGGGAGGCACCGTATGCAAATCATGCACGTTAAAAATCATTTGCAGTTTGAAATAGCAAAGAGTAGGCCGTCAGGCTACTGCCTGGTAAAATTGTTAGGAAAAGTAAGCCTACCCACGGGTAGGTAGAGCCCGTGACGTTGAGTGGAATCTGTCTACAGGAAGGGAACCTGACGCTAACACATGCCACAGTAGTAACACAGGAGGAGGAGGGGAGGAGGAGGTGGAGGAGGAGGTTGAGGAGGAGGTGGAGGAGGAGGAGGAGGTGGAGGAGGAGGAGGGGAGGAGGTGGAGGTGGAGGAGGAGGAGGTGGAGGAGGAGGGGAGGGGGAGGTGGAGGCGGAGGTGGAGGAGGAGGAGGAGGGGTGGAGGAGGTGGAGGAGGAGGAGGTGCTGGAGGAGGTGAGGAGGTGGTGGAGGGGTGGAGGAGGAGGTGGAGGAGGAGGTGGAGGAGGAGGTGGAGGAGGAGGAGGTGGAGGAGGAGGAGGTGCTGGAGGAGGTGGATGAGGAGGAGGATGTGGTGGAGGAGAAGGAGGAGGAGGAGGAGGAAGAGGAGGTGGAGTTGGAGGAGGAGGAGGTGGAGGAGGTGCTGGAGAAGGTGCTGGAGGAGATGGAGGAGGAGGAGGAGGAGGATGTGGTAGTGGAGGAGGAGGAGGAGGAGGAGGAGGAGAAGGAGAAGGAGGAGGAGGAGGAGAATGCCTGTGGCAAATTGCTGTTGGAAGTTTTGAGTCTGATTCGAGGCGTTCCTTCTAGTTTGACTTGACGGATCGGTCACTGCTGAAGATATCGTTGCCATGACAAAGGTAGCCCTTTTGCAAGATGGAAAAAATACTGACCAATAAAAACCTGTTAATTACAAAGAGAAAAATGTTGGAAGTGCTATATAGAGCATATACTCTTATTCATTTATCATGTGCCATGCCAATATGTTTGGGCGGTCATGTTTCGCCATCTCACATGATCACCAAAGTCGTGGATCAGCTTTGTATTCTTGTCTCGACCATGCCACGTGGCCAAGCCATCCAGATATTTACTTCTCTGTCTTCCCATTGTTCAATTACCCTCGTTGGTGGCTTGACCATAGAGCATAATGGAGACAAGAACACGGACCTGATGCAAGACTTTGGTGATCGTGTGAGATGGCTAACTATGACCACCCACTCTTAACGGCATGGCACGTGATGATTATAACGGCTTAGCCCCATTCCGATAGGCAAGCACGACGCATACTCAGATAATAATCGCGAGTTCTACAAGCGGTCAATGCAGGACGTGGGTGCTGACTCTACCATAATCGCTGGGAATTGTTGTGCTTACTTGTGTTAGCTGGCTGTGAACTCCAGCATGAAGTCCTGTATGTCGGATGAAGACATCCTGTTGTCCAACATCAGTATGATGTTATACCGGACCTGAGGTTTGCGTGAGTATCTGTTCTCCCATGTCTGGCTTATTGGTGTGCAGACTGGTGTTTCCTCGCCGTGCAGGCAGATACTCTCCGACTTTGGAAGAATCAGCGATCCTACTACGTTAGCCAGGACCCCGAAGGGACCTGTTGCCCAGGACGCACGACTAGGACGTGTTAGTAGGTATTGGGCAGGATATAACCTGGCCCTGGTGCCTTGGAAACACCTCTGCCTCTCTGGAAATTGTTGTGATTCTCTTGCATCTGGGAGAGATTGTATTTCTCTGCAGGCTTCAGACTGTGGGACAGCTTCGTAATCCGATGTAGTGTGGGCCTTTAATGCTTCGCGCCTAGGCTTAGAGAGGTCTTGGTTTACATATTAGTCCGAGTCTGTGCATCCGAGGTTGGTTGTTTGGTTGGTTGATTGGTTGGTTGGTTGGTTGGTTGGTTTTGTGTACGATTATTTCGTTCGTTAGTTGCTTGTTTGGTTCTTTCAGTAGGAGCAACTATACCAACAACAGAAGTAACGACTGCAAGGTAATAGCAACAGCAGTAACAACCACAGCATTAACAACAACAGTAACGACCACAGTATTAACAACAGCAGTAACGACGACAACTATAACAGTAGCAGCAGTACCTACCACAACTGTAATAGTAACAGCAGTAACTACCACAACTAATATAGTAACAGCAGTAACTACCACAACTGTAATAGTATCAGCAGTAACTACCACAGCTGTAATAGTATAGCAGTAACTACCAAAACTGTTATAGTAACAGCAGTAACTACCACAACTATTATAGTAACAGCAGTAACTACCACAACTGGAATAGTAACAGCAGTAACTACCACAACTGTAATAGTAACAGCAGTAACTACAACAGTAATAGTAACAGCAGTAACTACTACAACTGCAATAGTAACAGCAGTAACAACCACAAATATTGTAGTAACAGCAGTAACTACCACAACTGTAAAAGTAACAGCAGTAACAACCACAACTATTATAGTAACAGCAGTAACTACCACAACTGTAATAGTAACAGCAGTAACTACCACAACTGTAATAGTAACAGTTGAAACAACCACAACTATTGTAGTAACAGCAGTAACTACCACAACTGTAATAGTATAGCAGTAACTACCACAACTATTATAGTAACAGCTGTAATTACTACAACTATTATAGTAACATTAGTAACTACCACAACTATTATAGTAATAGCAGTAACTACCACAACTATTATAGTAACAGAAGTAACTACCACAGCTGTAATAGTAACAGCAGTAACTACCAAAACTGTAATAGTAAAAGCAGTAAATACTACAACTGTAATAGTAACAGCAGTAATTACTGCAACTGTAATAGTAAAAGCAGTAACTACTACAACTGGAATAGTATCAGCAGTAACTACCACAACTGTAATAATAACAGCAGTAACTACCATAACAGTAATAGTAACAGCAGTAACTACTACAACTGCAATAGTAACAGCAGTAACAACCACAACTATTGTAGTAACAGCAGTAACTACCACAACTGTAATAGTAACAGCAGTAACACCCACAACTATTATAGTAACAGCAGTAACTACCACAACTGTAATAGTAACAGCAGTAACTACCACAACTGTAATAGTAACATCAGTACCTACCACAACTGTAATAGTAACAGCTGAAACAACCACAACTATTGTAGTAACAGCAGTAACTACCACAACTGTAATAGTATAGCAGTAACTACAACAACTATTATAGTAACAGCATTAATTACTACAACTATTATAGTAACATTAGTAACTACCACAACTATTATAGTAATAGCAGTAACTACCACAACTATTATAGTAACAGAAGTAACTACCACAGCTGTAATAGTAACAGCAGTAACTACCAAAACTGTAATAGTAAAAGCAGTAAATACTACAACTGTAATAGTAACAGCAGTAACTACCGCATCTATTATAGTAACAGCAGTAACTACCGCAACTGTAATAGTAACAGCAGTAACTACCACAACTGTAATAGTAACAGCAGTTACTACCACAACTGTAATGGTAACAGCAGTAATTACCACAACTATTATAGTAACAGCAATAAAAACCACAACTATTGTAGTAACAGCAGTAACTACCATAGCTATTATAGTAACAGCAGTAACAGCAACAACTATTGTAGTAACAGAAGTAACTACCACAACTGTAATAGTATAGAAGTAACTACCACAACTATTATAGTAACAGCAGTAACTACCACAACTATTATAGTAACAGCAGTAACTACCACAACTATAATAGTAACAGCAGTAACTACCACAACTGTAATAGTAACAACAGTAACTACTACAACTGGAATAGTAACAGCAGTAACTACCACAACTGTAATAGTAACAGCTGTAACAACCACACCTTTAACAACAGCAGTAACGAATGCAAGTGTAATAATAACATCACTAACGACCATAAATGTAATAGTAACAGCAGTATCTACCACAACTTTAACAACATCAGTAACTACCACAACTGTAATAGCAACATCAGTAACTACCACAACTGTAATAGCAACAGCAGAAACTACCACAACTGTAATAGCAACAGCAGTAACTACCACAACTGTAATAACGACAGCAGTAACTACCACAACTGTAATAGTAACAGCAGTAACTACCACAACTGTAATATTAACAGCAGTAACGACCAAAACTGTAATAGTAACAGCAGTAACTACCACAACTTTAACAACAGCATTAACGACCACAACTGTAATCGTAACAGCAGTAACTATCACAACTTTAACAACAGCAGTAACGACCACAACTGTAATAGCAACAGCAGTAACTACCACAACTTTAACAACAGTAGTAACTACCACAACTTTAACAACAGCAGTAACGACGACAAGTGTAATAGTAGCAGCAGTAACTACCACAATTGTAATAGTAACAGCAGTAACTACCACAACTTTAACAACAGTATTAACGACCACAACTGCAATAGCAATAGCAGTAACAACCACAACTTTAACAACAGCAGTAACTACCACAACTTTAACAACAGCAATAATTACCACAACTTTAACAACAGCAGTAACTACCACAACTGTATCAACAGCAGTAACAACCACAACTTTAACAACAGCAGTAACAACCACAACTTTAACAACAGCAGTAACAACCACAACTTTAACAACAGCAGTAATTACCACAACCTTAACTACAGCAGTAACTACCACAACTTTAACAACAGCACTAGCGACCACAACTGTAATTGTAACAGCACTAATGACCACAATTGTAATAGTTTTCCCGTAGTGAATTTGAATAACGAAGACACAAACAATAGATTGCACGATTTATTGCCTGGCATATTTCGCTGCATCTCGTCAGATACATCCTGCAGAATTCACAAAATGTAAAGTGAAATAACTAGATAAATCCTTCAAGCTGAAATATGCACATGTTCACACAGTAATATCAATTGTTTACCACGGTAATTTTAAAATGACTAAAATGTCATTTTACAACAACACGCGACAGGCCCTATCCCCGCTTCATTAATTGATAGGGATATGACAGATGAAAAGTGGCCATGTGATAGATAGAGACAGGGCCTTAGTGGCAACATCAAGGACAACAACATTAACAACATCAGTGAAAACAACAGTGAAAACAATAGTGACAACATAAGTGACAACATCAGTGACAACAACAGTGACAACATCAGTGACAATATCAGTGACAACAATAGTGACAACAACAGTGACAACAACAGTGACAACAATAGTGACAACAACAGCGACAACAACAGTGACAACAACAGTGACACCAATAGTGACAACAACAATAGTGACAACAACAGTAACAACAACAGTGACCACAATAGTGACAACAACAGTGACAACAACAGTGACACCAACAGTGACAACAATAGTGACAACAACAGTGACAACAATAGTGACAACAATAGTGACAACAACAGTGACAACAACAGTGACACCAACAGTGACAACAATAGTGACAACAACAGTGACAACAATAGTGACAACAATAGTGACAACAACAGTGACAACAACAGTGTCAACAATAGTGACAACAACAGTGACAACAACAACAGTGACAGCAATAGTGACAACAACAGTGACAACAACAACAGTGACAACAATAGTGACAACAACAACAGTGACCACAATAGTGACAACAACAGTGACAACAACAACAGTGACAACAATAGTGACAAGAACAACAGTGACCACAATAGTGACAACAACAGTGACAACAACAGTGACAACAATAGTGACAACAATGGTGGCAACAATAGTGACAACAACAATAGTGACAACAACAGTAACAACAACAGTGACAACAACAGTGACCACAATAGTGACAACAACAACAGTGACAACAACAGTGACAACAATAGTGACAACAACAGTGACAACAATAGTGACAACAATAGTGACAACAACAGTGACAATAATAGTGACAACAATAGTGACAACAACAGTGACAACAATAGTGACAACAACAGTGACAACAACAACAGTGACAACAATAGTGACAACAACAACAGTGACCACAATAGTGACAACAACAGTGACAACAACAACAGTGACAACAATAGTGACAACAACAGTGACAACAACAGTGACAACAACAGTGACAACAACAGTGACAACAACAGTGACAACAACAGTGACAACAATAGTGACAACAATAGTGACAACAATAGTGACAATAACAGTGACAACAACAGTGACAACAACAACAGTGACAACAATAGTGACAACAACAACAGTGACAACAATAGTGACAACAACAGTGACAACAACAACAGTGACAACAATAGTGACAACAACAGTGACAACAACAGTGACAACAACAGTGACAACAAAAACAGTGACAACAACAGTGACACCAACAACAGTGACAACAACAGTGACAACAACAGTGACAACAACAGTGACAACAACAGTGACAACAACAGTGACAACAAAAACAGTGACAACAACAGTGACAACAGCAACAGTGACAACAACAATGACAACAACAACAGTGACAACAACAATAGTGACAACAACAGTGACAACAACAGTGACAACAACAACAGTGACAACAATAGTGACAACAACAGTGACAACAACAACAGTGACAACAATAGTGACAACAACAGGGACAACAATAGTGACGACAACAACAGTGACAACAACAGTGACAACAATAGTGACAACAACAGTGACAACAACAGTGACAACAACAGTGACAACAATAGTGACAACAACAGTGACAACAAAGTGACAACAACAGTGACAACAACAACAGTGAGAACAACAGTGACAACAATAGTGACAACAACAGTGACAACAACAGTGACAACAACATTGACAACAATAGTGACAACAACAGTGACAACAACAACAACAGTGACAACAACAGTGACAATAATAGTGACAACAACAGTGACAACAACAGTGACAACAACAGTGACAACAATAGTGACAACAATAGTGACAACAATAGTGACAACAACAACAGTGACAACAACAGTGACAACAACAGTGACAACAACAGTGACAACAATAGTGACAACAATAGTGACAACAACAGTGACAACAATAGTGACAACAACAGTGACAACAATAGTGACAACAATAGTGACAACAACAGTGACAACAATAGTGACAACAACAGTGACAACAATAGTGACAACAACAGTGACAACAACAACAGTGACAACAACAGTGACAACAACAGTGACAAAAATAGTGACAACAATAGTGACAACAACAACAGTGACAACAACAGTGACAACAACAGTGACAACAACAGTGACAACAACAGTGACAACAATAGTGACAACAACAGTGACAACAACAGTGACAACAACAGTGACAACAACAGTGACAACAATAGTGACAACAACAGTGACAACAACAACAGTGACAACAACAACAGTGACAACAATAGTGACAACAACATTGACAACAACATTGACAACAACAGTGACAACAATAGTGACAACAACAGTGACAACAACAACAGTGACAACAACAGTGACAACAACAGTGACAACAACAGTGACCACAATAGTGACAACAACAGTGACAACAACAACAGTGACAACAATAGTGACAACAATAGTGACAACAACAGTGACAACAACAATAGTGACAACAACAGTGACAACAATAGTGACAACAACAATAGTGACAACAACAGTGACAACAATAGTGACAACAACAGTGACAACAACAGTCACAACAATAGTGACAACAATAGTGACAACAACAGCGATAACAACAGTGATAACAACAGTGATAACAATAGTGACAACAATAGTGACAACAACAATAGTGACAACAACAGTAACAACAACAGTGACAACAACAGTGACAACAACAGTGACAACAACAGTGACAACAATAGTGACAACAACAGTGACAACAACAACAGTGACAACAACAGTGACAACAACAGTGACAACAACAGCGACAACAACAGTGACAACAATAGTGACAACAGTAGTGACAACAACAGTGACAACAACAACAGTGACAACAATAGTGACAACAATAGTGACAACAACAGTGACAACAATAGTAACAACAACAGTAACAACAACAGTGACAACAATAGTGACAACAATAGTGACAACAACAGTGACAACAACAACAATGACAACAATATGGCCAACAATAGTGACAACAATAGTGACAACAATAGTGACAACAACAGTGACAACAACAGTGACAACAACAGTGACAACAATAGTGACAACAACAGTGACAACAATAGTGACAACAACAGTGACAACAACAGTGACAACATAAGTGACAACAACAGTGACAACATAAGTGACAACAACAGTGACAACATAAGTGACAACAACAGTGACAACATTAGTGACAACAACAGTGACAACATAAGTGACAACAATGGTGACAACATAAGTGACAACATAAGTGACAACATAAGTGACAACAATAGTGACAACATAAGTGACAACATAAGTGACAACAATAGTGACAACATAAGTGACAACAACAGTGACAACATAAGTGACAACAACAGTGACAACAATAGTGACAACAACAGTGTCAACAACAGTGATAACATAAGTGACAACATAAGTGACAACAACAGTGACAACATAAGTGACAACAACAGTGACAACAATAGTGACAACAATAGTGACAACATAAGTGACAACAATAGTGACAACATAAGTGACAACAACAGTGACAACAATAGTGACAATATAAATTACAACAATAGTGACAACAACAGTAACAACAATAGTGACAACAACAGTGACATCAATAGTGACAACATAAGTGACAACAACAGTGACAACATAAGTGACAACAACAGTGACAACAACAGTGACAACAACAGTGATAACAATAGTGACAACAATAGTGACAACAACAGTGACAACAATAGTGACAACAATAGTGACAACAACAGTGACAACAACAGTGACAACAATAGTGACAACAATAGTGACAACTTCTGTGACAACAACAGTGACAACAACAGTGACAACTTCTGTGACAACAATAATGTTAACATCAAGGACAACAACGCTAACAACAACATTAAAAAACACCTGTAAAAAAAGCAAACACAAGCAAAAATATAATCAACACCGCAATAACGCCCACAACTGTAACAACACCTATGGAAATTGTAATAACAACAGTAGCAACCACAACAACAAATGTCATAACAACCATAATAACAACCGTAGCAATAACGGGAATATCATCAACAGTTGTATCAATGGTGGTAGTAATAACAACAATGAAAATAGCAGTAACAACGACTGTAACAAGTGTAACAATAATTATTATAATAAATGCACCAACAAAGCATTAACAATAACTGTAACAATTGAGGCAGTAACAACTATGACAACATTAGTTGTAATATTAATAGTAACAATAACGTTAACCGTAACATTAATAACAGCATTAACGACAACAATAACAATAGCGACAACTGTAACCAACACCTGTAACAACAGTTACAACAATAAAAACATCGTTAAAACGTAACCACTGAAGAATCGAACCCGCGTACTCATTACACCTAACAATCCAGCCATAACCTAGTTGCCACACTAATCACATCCCCAGAAACACTCATGCTCCGCGGGAGCCAACCCGAACGGGCTGTCTGTTGGTTAAGGAGGACAATTAACCGAATGACGAGACTCCAGCGAAGATCTTGTCTTCCGTCCAGCTCACAAAGTCAGCAGAATTTGGGATCGTTACTTGGTAATTGTCTGCCCCTGTTCTAAGATTGTTCTAATCTGCTGAAGTCAATTTCTTCTTCTTTTTTCTTTTTTTTAAAAAATGCTATGTCCTATAATGTTGGTGCTGTGGTGGTCTGGATTTAGTGGACTTGCTTACCGAATAGTGGCCAAGGTTTAGTTCCCTGAGGTAGTATGTTTGGTTTTTTTTTGTAATGCCGATTAGTACGTTTCTATGTTCGATGCAGGCACGTAATATAGGTTCTCAGTAATTTTAAGAATCTACTAGAAGATTTATGGAAAAGGAAACGGTGTCGATGAATGAATCTGCTCATCTCATCTCATCCTGTTCCTCTTGTACGTTGCGGTGTCGAGGTGAATTATAAGCAGCGGGAGAGTGCTCGCTTATGGGCTTCATGTATCGCTATTCCCATGGACTCTGTTATTCCTTGCGTCTATCGTTTACGTGGTCGACCTCTTCCTCTGCTTCCCTCTGGTCTGTACATCATTGCTTGATGTGGTATACTGTTAGTTGGTAACCTACTTGCAAGACCAAACCATTTGACTTGCTGCCTTCTAATAAAATCTAGTGCAGCTAGTAACCCCCACTTTAGACCTGATTTCTTCATTTCTGATTTTATCTCTTCTTGATACGTTGAGTATTCTTCTCAGGAATCTCATTTCTGTTGTTGTGATTTTTCTTTTCTCTTTTTCTGTCATTGTCCAGGTTTGGCATTGGTAACATAGAGTTGGTAGGAAGACTGTGTTGTAAAGTGCTTTCTTAGTAGTTATTGATACATGTTTGTTCTTTAGTATTGGTGGCATTTGTCCAATGAGTTGGTTTGCCTTATTACATCTGTTTTCGATCTGGTCTTCTGATTTGCCGTTTGATAATATTACACTTCCTAGGTACTTGAAACTCTTTACTTGTTTCAATGGATGTTCGTTTAGGTGAATAGTTGTTGCTTTTTCTTCTTTAATTATTGTCATTACGTTTGTTTTACTTGTACTAATTTTCATGTTATGTTCCGTACACATTTCGTTTAGACTATTCATTGGTCTTGTAATTCAGCTTCTGATTTTGCTATTAGTGCTTGGTCGTCCGCAAACAGGAGTTCTCTAATGGTTAGATTTGCAGATGATTCTTCTTCCGTGTTCTCGTCATGCAATGTTCTTGGGTCTCTGTTTGGCTGGTTTCTTTACATATGTTGTCTATATATGTTATGAATAAGAGAGGGGAGAGGACACAACCTTGTCGTACTCCAGATCTTATGGTGAATGGTTCTGAGTGTCCTCCAGTTGCTCTCACAATGCAATCACTGTTGTTGTATAAGCTTCTACATAGGTTTGTTAGATTTGTACTCACTCCATATTGTTTAAAGATTTCCTACAGCTTATTTTTATCTACTCTATCAAATTTCTTTTCTTGGTCGACAAAGGCTAAGTAGAGTGTTTCATTGAATTCGATTGATTTTTCTATAAATTGTCTAAGAGCAAATATTGTATCTGTGCATCCTTTGTTTTTCCTAAATACAAATTGTGTTTCGCTTAGCTGGGGTCCTATAGTAGTTCGTAATCTTTTCTCAAGAATTTTAAAGAATATTTTCCCAAAATGTCTCAACAGTTAAATGCACTCTGTATTGTGTGCAGTCTCGTTTGCTGTCTTTGTTTTTCCAAATTGGGATGATTATGACGTTTCCCCAGTCTCGTGGTGTCTGTTGTTCTACCCAAACATGGTTGAATAGTCTGTATAGCCATGCAGCTTCTGCTTTTCTTGCTGCTTTAATTAGTTCATTTGATATTTCATCTTTTCCTGATGATTTGTTCAATGGAGCTAATCTTACGGCTTCTATAATTTCTTCTTTCAGTATGTATGTTTCTCGTTCTTCGGTGGCATCTGTGTCGGTTTCTTGAATTCCTGTGACATCTGACGGGATGTTGAGAAGTTGTTCCAAGTACTGTTTCCATCTTATTAGGATTTGTTTTTGTTCACTTATTGGTTCTCCATTTTCGCTGTTAATTATTTCAGTTGGTTCAAAGAATTATCCTCCGGTTCTCATTGCACTTATCTTTTTTTAGAAGTTTCTAGTTTCCTCCTTGAAGTTTTTATTTAAGGTGTCTCCATACTCCTCCCAGTCTTTTTGTTTTTCTCTCTTTACTATTCTATTCTTTCGAAGGCTGCCATGCTCGACACACTGGAAAATAAATGTAGAACAAAGAAAGTAGGGCAGGACAAAAGATTAAGAACAGCCAGGTAGGAACAACGAAGTGAAAGATAGCATATCCAAAAAGAAGATAGCGTTAAAACATGTGGATCATAACTAAATCTAAACAAGACTATGTTACTTATAAATAGTACGACGTAATGCCAAACGAACAATTAGAGCATCTAAAGATGAATCCTGGAGAATATACGGTGAACAGATGGCGACCCTTAGCAAAGACTGCCCAAGAGAATTTTATAAACGTGTCAACACAATGAGAAACAGAGATGCATGCAACAACCCAACCACCATCATAAACAGCAAAAGACATATACCGATATTTAATCCACAACGAAGGCTAGCAAGGTGGGCAGAATACTTTCAAGAACTACTTAACCCTACACATTACATAGAAAACCTCACTTTTGTGCCTAAAAGCCAGGGACAGCAAGAACCAAATTTCATACCTGCAGAAGTCAAAGCAGCTATACAGAAAAGTCCTAAAAACACATCACCAGGTCCAGATGGAATAACCACAGAGGCTATTCAGGCCTGTGGGGAAACAGGAGTTAAATGGCTAACAAAACTTTTAAAGCAGCACGGGAAGAATGAAAAGTCGCAGATGATTGGCAACAGGCAATAATAGTACCAATATGAAAAAAGAAAGCAATATGAGAGAGTGCGAAACATACAGAGGTATATCACTCCTGAGCCGCATAGGGAAAATGTATGCAATACTATTGGAACAAAGAGCTAGACCAATAGATAAGCAAAATACAATTCGGTTTTCGGAAAGGTAAAAGTTGCACTGATGCATTATTTACACTTAGACAAATATGTGAAAAACTATCGAATATAGTGACCAGCAGAATATTGTGTTTGTAGATCAGGAAAAGGCTTTCGATAGAGTAGACGGAGACAAATTATGGACCATCCTTGAAGACTATGGATACAAGGGCAACTGCTAGAAAACATCATAACCATGTATCAATCGAGCCGAAGGGCACAAGAAGGTATATCAGATATGTTCACAGTCAATACAGGAGTGAGGCAGGGATGTAGTGCTCTCTGTCTCTCTCTCTCTCTCTCTCTCTCTCTCTCTCTCTCTCTCTCTCTCTCTCTCTCTCTCTCTCTCTCTCTCTCTCTCTCTCTCTCTCTCTCTCTCTCCTGCTATTTAATATCTACATGGACAGAATATCAAAAGAAGCAAGTCTTTACAGAACATCTCATCTCATCATCTCATCTCATCATGTTCCTCTTACATATTGCGGTGTCTAGGTGAAGTATATACATCGTGAGAGTGCCCGATTATGGGCTTCATGTATCGATATTCCCATGGACTCTGCTATTCCCTCCGTCCAACGTTTACGTGGTCGGCCTCTTCTTCTGTTTCCATCTGGTCTGTACATCATTGCATGTTGTGGTATGCTGTTGGATGGTAACCTACTTGCATGGCCAAACCATTTGATTTGCTGCTTTCTTGACAGAACAGATTCAGAAAATTTAGAACTCTTTACTCCAGATGAAACAACTGATCCACAGGAAATAAATGAACTTCTATTTGCTATTTGCAGATGACGAGGGCAGACTGCAAAATCATATTAATAATCTGGGTGCAACGTGCAGTAGATACAATATGAGTATAAATACAGCCAACACCGAAATAATGCGAGTTAGCAGATCGCCGGGCCCACTAAGTATACAGATAAATAGCACAACTCTGAAACAAGTTAAAGAATTCACATATCTTGGAAGTATGATCACAGAAGATGGCAGATTGGACAGAGACATCGAAATCAGATGTCAAAAAGCTAGTGCGCTTACGTATCAACTATCACCCTTACTGAAATATCCAAATATACCCATGTCCGCAAAACGACAGATAATAAACAGCATATTCTCACCAACCCTATGCTACCAATCTCAAATCTGGACTTTATCCAAATTACACCTTCGCAAAATCAACACCTTCAAATGAGATGCCTGAGGAGAGCTGCCAACTTAATAATCCGAGACCGAGTAAGAAATGCTGTTATCAGACAGACAGGAGGATCAACACCTTGTGCCACATTTATTGAAAGACAGAAGATCAAGTGGTTTGGCCATGTCGTTAGAATGCAACACCAGCAACTACCATCACTGGCCTTACATCAAAGATCATCTGTGACGAGACTACGAGGACGTCCAAGAAGAAAATGGATTGACGACATCAAAGACATTGTATAACCACACGAAATGACACTATCCAGTGCCGCCCACCGGGCGCTGGAACGCAAATTATTCCTCCCAACGACGCTTGACGGCAGTAGTGGATGATGATGATGATGATGATGATGATGATGATGATGATGATGATGATGATGATGATGATGATGATGATGATGATGATGATGATGATGATGATGATGATGATGATGATGATTCAATTCGCATGTCTTCTCGCTATTCTATATTCTATGTAATCGCACTCCTGTTTGCTCTTCAACCACTTTTTATATTTTTCCTTTTTGTCTTTTACAGCTTTCTTTACTTCTGCGGTCCACCAACTTGTTATTTTCTCTATCTGTGTTTTGCATTTTTTTTCGTTGTTCATCATGTTATTTTTGCAGTATTTAACATGCTTGATTTGAACATCTCCCACTCTTCTTCCACCGTCTTTCTTTCCAAAGGTAATTTTACAAAGTTTTCAGTTAGTTCTTTCTCATAATTTTACCTTTTTTTTCCTTTTTGAGTTTTTTTTTTTTTTTTTTAATTTACTGATTCACATGGCATGTAGTTTCCTGGTCTTTGCTTTCTTCTTCTGTTGATTCTTATTGTGGCAACGACTGCTTTGTGGTCTGTGTTTATACTTAAGTTGGGCACTGCCCTTGCATCTAATATATTCTCTTTCTGTTATTTCTTGTTAATATACAATAAATTTGGCTTTTAATATCTAGATCGTTCCATTTATACCAGGTATATATTTGTGAGTCTTTGTGTTTATAGATTGTGTTTGTTATATAGAGGTCGTGTTGGCTGCATAACTATCAGTCTACTTCCGTTATCATTACTTTCATTATGTTGGTCTCCAAATGCTCCAAGATGTTTTTCTATGCCCGCTCTGTAGTGTCATAGTCTTGCATTGAAGTCTTCCATAACTATGATGTTGTCCTGCTTATCTATTTTATTTAGCACGTCATGGATGTCTTCATAGAATTCCTCACATTCTTGCTCATTATTGTTTGTATTA
>JACEFZ010001925.1:0-17500 GCA_014155875.1 Cepaea nemoralis | reverse complement strand
GCGTGAGTGATTCTGCCAAACCACCTTATCCATTCTCTTCTGCACAGCAGCTAGTTAATGGTCGTTTATATTTGACTAGCTGACCCGGCCCGGCTTCGCCCAGTCCTTGGTGGGGAGCATCTCATTTAATTAATATAAGTAGTCATATAAGTTCTCGTTCCCGTTACCGACTGTCTGTCTGTCTGTCTGTCTGTCTGTCTGTCTGTCTGTCTGTCTGTCTTTCTGTCTGATCCGTCCCGGCATCGCCCAACTCCTGGTGTGGAGCATCTCATTTAATTCATATAAGTAGTCATATAAGCTCCCGTTCCCGTTCCCGACTATCTATCTGTCTGTCTGTCTGTCTATCTGTCTGTCTGTCTGTCTGTCTGATCCGGCCCGGCTTCGCCCAGCCCCTGATGGCGAGCATCTCATTTAATTCAAATAAGTAGTCATATAAGTTCCCGTTCCCGACTCTCTCTGTCTGTCTGTCTGTCTGTCTGTCTGTCTGTCTGTCTGTCTGTCTGTTTGTCTGTCCGTCCCTCCCTCTCTGTCTGTCTGTCTGTCTGTCTGCCTGTCTGTCTAATCATTTATTGGTTGCAGTTAGAACAACCTTAGATAAACGAAGACCAACTTACAAAAAGCATTAGAAAGAGCACTTGAAAGGTCTTTACATCTTCCCCAACAACTAACTTGGGTAAATGGAGCAGCGGCAGCAGCATCAGCAGAAGAAGGAAAAGGAGGAGTAGGAGCTGGGAGGAGGAAGAGGGAGGTGGAGGAGGGAGGAGTTAGGAGGGAGGAAGAGATAGGCGGAGAGAGGAGGAGGAGGGAGGAGGAAGGAGGAGGAGGAGTAGGGAGGAATAGGAGGGAGGAGGAGGGATTAGGAGGAGGAGAGAGGAGGTAGGAGAAGAGAGGAGGAGGAAGGAGGAGGCAGGAGGAGCGAGGAGGAGTAGGAGGGTAGGAGGAGGAAGAGGGAGGGGGAGGAGAAGGGAGGAGGAAGGAGAAGGAGGGAGGAGAAGACCGCAGGGGGAGGAGGAGGAGGGAGATGGAGGAGGATGAGGAGAGAGGAGGAGGAGGGAGGAGGTGGAGGGAGGAGGCGGAGGGAGGAGGAGGGAGGAGGAAGAGGGAGAAAGATGAGGGAGGAGAAGGAGGGGAAGGATGAGGAGGGAGGAGGAGGAAGAGGGAGGAGGAGGAAGAGGGAGGAGGAGGAGGGAGGTGGAGAGAGGATGAGGTAGGAGGAGGAGGAGGGATGAGGGGGAGGACGTAGGAGGAGGAGGAGGGAGGAGGAGGGAGTAGGAGGAGAGAGGAGGAGAAGGGAGGAGGAAGGAAGAGGAGTGATTAGGAGGAGGGAGGAGGAATAGGGAGAAGGAGGACGGAGAAGGAGGAGGGAGGAGGAGGAGGGAGGAGGAGGTAGGAGGAGGAGGAAGAGGGAGGAGGAGGGATGTGGAGGGAGGAGGTAGAGGTAGGAGGAGGGAAGAGGAGAGAGGATGAGGAGGGAGGAGGAGAAGGGAGGAGGAGAGGGAGGAGGAGGGGGAGGAGGTAGGAGGGGAGGGAGGAGAAGGGGGAGGAGGGATAAGGGGGAGGACGTAGAATTAGAAGGAGGGAGGAGGAGGGATTGGGAGGAGAGAGGAGGAGAAGGGAGGAGGAAGGAAGGGGAGTGATTAGGAGGAGGGAGGAGGGCGAGGACGGTAGGAGGAAGAGGGAGGAGGAGGGAGGAAGGAGGAGGAGGAGAAAGAGGGAGGAGGAGGGAGAGGGGGGAGAGGAGGAGGAGGAGGGGAGAGGAGGAGGAGGATTTTAACGCATATGCCTGTAGACAACTGCAGCGAAAAGGTGGGTCTGTCTATCTATCTGACCCGGCGTGGCTTTGCCCAGCTCCTGGAGGGTAGCGTCTCATTAAATTCATACAACAAAAAAAGTAACTTAAAAGAATGTCCTTCTACACACCATCCATTATTTTTAATGAAAACTCTTTCTAATCACCTGCATGACCACAGTAACTTCTTAAGCATAAAAAGATGAGTTACAATGTTATGCATTGTGCATTATTTTTATGAAAACTTTGAAAATGCCTTACAGATTGTATCATTATTTATTATAACTCATATGCCGGTACATAACTATGGACAAAGAGTTTATAAATCTTTGAAAACGATGCCACAATATGACTATAAGTTATACAGAAAAGTTATGCCCCTTGAAATAACTTTTACAGAGTTAAGTCCCCTGAGATATATGAAATTATAATGAAAAGTGAAAAATGAAATAATATTGATGTAAGCAGCCGATTTCACACTAAAAAAATATGACAGTGGGCTGCACTGGAATGAAAGGAAGACGTGTAGAAAATTTCATCTCAATCGGATGGGCCGTTCGCGAGCGCATAAAGGACATACGGACATACAGACAGACAGACAGACAGATAGACAGACAGACGGAGATCGCAATTTATATATAAGATTAGTCATTGATGAAGACGTCCTCTGTGTCTCTGAACCGTACAGCTGTACTGACAATATTATCTGTGTCTCTGAACCGTACAGCTGTACTGACAATATTATCTGTGTCTCTGAACCGTACAGCTGTACTGACAATATTCTGTGTGTCTCTGAACCGTACAGCTGTACTGACAATATTATCTGTGTCTCTGAACCGTACAGCTGTACTGACAATATTCTGTGTATCTCTGAACCGTACAGCTGTACTGACAATATTCTGTGTGTCTCTGAATCATACCTCTGTACTGACAATATTATCTGTATCTCTGAACCGTACAGCTGTACTGACAATATTATCTGTGTCTTTGAACAATACAGCTGTACTGACAATATTCTCTGTATCTCTGAACCGTACAGCTATACTGACAATATTATCTGTGTCTGTGAACCATACAGCTGTATTGCCTTGTTGTCATTGTTAAATATTCTGTTTGCTGTCTTTTTTGTTTTTTGTTTGTTTGTTTGTTTGTTTGTTTGTTTGTTTTACGTTATGTGAAATAATTTTGTGCCGAAGGATTCAATATCGTCAAATGTTATTTCCCATGTTCTTAACACTTTTATTTCATACAAAATAGTGTGCTTATACAAGTTGAATTGCGTGTTTCCATTTACATTTGCAAATGCATTCATATACACATATGATAATATTACATTCATGGCATGATGTAATTACCGACACAATACTTGTATATGATTCCTCAATCTCCCTGTGTGTGTGTGCGTGCGTGTGTGACTGTGCGTGCGTGCGTGCGCTTACGAGCGTACGTATCCTTATGGGCGTGCGTGTGTATGCGCGTGTATGTATGTATGTGTGTATGTAGGTGTGTGTGTGTGTGTGTGTGTGTGTGTGTGTGTGTGTGTGTGTGTTACACAGATGGATCGGTCGTCCGACCTGTGAAAAGCTCATGAGCATTTACGACGTGGACCAGAGGGAGAATTGTGAAGGAGGACTATAATGATTTTGTTGAGACCACAAGTAGCCTGACTATGGAAGTCATGGCAGTAAGAAAAGCAATAACATGGCTCGAGACACAGACAGTCACTAGGGCATGTTTCCTTAGCGGCTCAATGAACATGCTCAAGAGGATAGAGGAGGGGTGGATCCGAAGAGAATGGTTGCTGTCTCTGGAGCGGTCTCGGCTGACAAAGATTAGTTTCATCTTCGTGCCAGGGCATGCGGGAGTACAAGGAAATGAGAGGGCTGACAAGCTCGCAGGTGAGGCTACTGTGGAGGGCGGACGCGCCATGGACCATGGACATTCTGAATGCTCTACGAGAAGTAAGACTTTTGCGAGAACCAAGTGATGACTGTGAATCTACAACCATGGTCCAGACTGCGAGAGCAGCAAATTAAAAGACGGGTGGCCAAACAAGAACACTACGCAGGAAGCTAAAGAAGATTGATAAACCAGCATAGAACTGGTGTCGTTAGCCGCTACACGCTGCGAGATTTGCTGAGGAGGGGATCCGAGCACTTATGGACTGAATGGTTCGATGTGTAATGAGCATGATCTATAGACTAACTAACTTACAAATATCATACACTGATTCAGTGCAAAACGAAAAGTAAGTTTGGACCAAATATGGAACACAATCAACTGAACAAGTATTTCTCAGTTGCATGTCCTACACAGGACGTAGCACTCAACCCCAGCATTTTCGCTGTTCGTGATTCCTGGGCAAATTTTACGTCAGTAGTTTGCCATTGCTTTATGAACGACCGGCACCTATACCTTTTTCGAAAAAAAACCAGCACCGCTGTGTTTCGAACCCCGGGTATACGGGCTCACAAACCACATTCGCAAGCCCTTAGCCACGTAGACCGGCTGAACAAGTATAATAATGTACTTTTCCGTTCACTGAACATTGAAATTGCGGAATATACCACGAAACAAAACAAACAACACCCTATGACCCTAGCATTACGTTATATCATCCTTCTGTCTAATAGTAGGTTACATATGACGATAAATTATCCTTCGGCAGTGAATCGGTTGCCTATCTCCCTGGCCCAGCATTAATTAAACGACTTTCTTCGTAATCCAGTTTAATCACGTGGGGTAACGCAGCTCGCGAGAATTGGAAACGGTTCACGCAGCGTTGGTAACTTACGGGATAAGTGAGCAGCCGCTCAGAAAGCAATGGCAAACTACTGAGCGTAATCTTGCCAAGACATCAACGACAGCGGTAAAATGCTGGTGTGGACAGCGATGTCCTGTAAATGACATGCGAAAAAAAAAAATGAATCGGTTAAACAATTTGTAAGGTAGGAATCCAGCCTCTCTCTCTCCTACCTCCCCCCTCCCCCTCCCCCACCGATGCGACTCGAACCACCGGACCATCAATGCCACCGTCTGGCTACTACCCTTCCGTTACTCCTTCCCTGATGAAAGTTTCCCCCCTCCTCGTTGAGGATTACATTGCTCTATCCAGATCAATTCCCCTCCTCCTCCACCTCCATACATCATTAAACGTCTCCCTCATCACACGGTATGACGTCAATTGCATGACGTCAGACGTATTCACTATCCCTGTAACAGCGCTGCACATTCCTTCCCTTTATGGATTTTCTCCTCGGGTAAATTTATTTCTTGCTTCGATTTCGCACTTGTACGTTTTATTTTCACTGCCATCAAGATTTTCAGCTCGGCTAACTTGTCTCCGAAATACCCCCCAAAAAGACCAGAAAAGCTGAAAAAGAAACGCATTTTCGGGAGAAAACACGGGAAAAGTGCAGAGCACCCGGACAGAATTCGATTTCTTTCCTACTCCATTTCTCGCTTCTAAATTTTCGCAGGGCCCTCTTGTGTTATCGTCACCTTAATCTTTCTTGTCCTCACTCAACGGGGCCCATCTTGGTCCGACATTTCTATTGAATATATTCCACTTCTCGACTTCTTTCATCCCCTCCTTCCTTTCTCTGCCGGGACGATGTTTTTTTTTTTTTTTACATTTCTTTCCTGTTTATTCGGCTGGTGGTGCTGGTGGTGGTGGTGGTGATTGAACATCAGTATTACTAAAATAACAATGAACCTAAATGCCGCTGTCCCACGCCTGTATTGTCCACGTGTTGTGTATATGGTGCTTATCCATATGTTTATAAACCAGTGGCACTCGGCGGACGGCATGGTCAAGATTACTCCGGCCGCCTGTACTACAAAGAAAATGTCCTGTAACCTTTTACACTGGATCGAGCTCTGGAGATTACACCATGCGGTCGACAGGTCAAATCAAATCAAATCAAATCAACTTTATTTTAAAAGGGTCACAAATTGGGCACGCAGGCCCGTCTTACATTCGGCCCTTCCAATCACTCGTCTTTCGTTCATCAAGAGCATTATACATTTACATAGGAAGAAAAATAAACATTGTGACATGAATGTTTTAAACATAAACAAGGCAAATTACCATGTTATGAGGCCCATCTCCTACCTACCCATACATCACCCCACACCACACACCCCACCTACCCACACACACACACTCAGGGAAACATACATACCCCACCAACCGACCCATCCCCCTCCCGCACATCCCCCACCCACACACTGCCCTCACCTGTTCCCCCAACCAAAACACACTCGCCACCCACAAACATCCCCCACCAACCCACTGTCAAAGAGCTACGTAAGAGCTCAGAGCTAAGAAGAGCTAAATAGAGCTAGAGAAGAGGGCAAGTAACATAGCGATCTAGGAGACCAGATAGAAGGGACACAAACACTATAAATAGCTATAACGGGACGCACTCGTGTCAACAAGGAGGGCAACGAGTGTACGTGAGCTGGGGTTACCCAAGAGACTGGGAAACCCGCATCACGAGAAGTGACCATGTAATTCTGGTTACTATAACCAAGTGACCAGCGTGCTGGAACTCCAAGCACGTAAACTAGCGGATGCACGGAGAGCTAATTGCTCGTAGCTGAACACGCCACAGAGGGCTTGTTAGACTTGGACGAGACGGCGTAGGCGACGGACTGTATATCCGCTGTGTTAGGACTTAAGCTTAGCTTCAGTAGTGATTAGCATTAACATCATCTCCTCATTACATCTTTGTAACATACTACGATGTTTAATACCGATGTGGTATTCAGCTCGTGGAGCTCATGTAATATCAGCTCCAAATAAAATTATATCCTTTTGCAAACCATACGAGTTGTCACTTTCGTGTAGTGCAAAAGTAGGGAATCCTTGTATGCCTGTCGCAAGTGAGTTGTTGAGCACCCACACATCCCACGCCCACCCACATACACATCTTAATCCACACATCCTCTCCCCACCCACACCTCCAACCACCCATCCCCCAGCCACACCTCCATCGACCACATATTCCCCACCCACGCACACACATCTTCCACCAACCCACACATTGCACATCCACTCACACATCACCAAACCATGCACAAACATCTCCCTAACAACCTAGTACATCCCCAATCCACTCACACACACCCCTCCACCCATACATACATCCTCCACCCACCCACACATGCCCTAACCCAATCCTCCACGACACACATCCCCCAACCGCATATCACACACATCCCCTACCAAGCAATATTCCCAACCCACGCACCGCTCACACACATATTCCCTACCAACACATCCCACACCCACATACCACCACACATCCCCACCTACACACCACACATGTCCCCCATCCACATATTACTCAATATCTACACCCACACCCACACAGATACCCTAACCCATCCACCCCACATACACCCACTCACACACCACAAATATCCCCACCCACACTCACACATACCCACCCACACACATATCCCCAATCAACACACCACACACACCTCTCCACTACCCACACATGCATTCCCCATCCATCCACCAACACACACTCACTCACCAACACACCCTCCACTATGCACCCACACACCCAAACCCACCCACCACCAACCAAACATTTCTCGATCATAACACCCCCACCCACACACATCGTCCACCCACTCATGCATCCCACCCCGACGCATACACATCCCTCACACACCTACACATCCCTAAGCCACTCACACACCCCAACCCACACATTCCCATCCACGCACACATCTCACACCCACACACCCCCACCACCCACACATACTTCCCCCAACCACCACACATCTCCCTACTCACCCACACATATCCCCCACCCATACACACATTCCCCACACCCATCACACACATTCCCCCACACCACATACTATCCCCTACCCACACACATATCCTCACCCATACCACCACAAACATACCCACCACCCACACACTATGCACACATCCCCCACCAACACACCAGACACATATCCCAAACCCACACAACATACACTTCTCCCCACCCGCCCTTGCATCCCCAATCCACGCACACAATCCCCTACCCTACACAACCCCGCCGCCCACACATACTTCCCCAAACCATCCACACACCTCCACCCACCATCACATATCCCCGACCCAAACACACATCCCCCGCACCCGTCCTATACACATATTCTCCACCCATACACACATCCCCCACACCCATTCCCACACCCCTACTTTCACTCCCACACATCCATCCACACATCCCACCAACACCCACAAATATCACTACCCCCCAACACCCATATACTCCAACCCATCCAAACGCATACCCCCACCCACACATCCCCCACCCACACATCCCCCACCCACATATATCCCCACACTCCCACACATCCTCCACACACACTCACACATCCTCACATTTAGACACATATAAAATGTCTCACGTGAGCATTGAAACTAGTATGAACAAGCTCCCACATTTTACTCACACACATACACTGACAATTGTCGTGAGCAGTCTCATAAAAATGTTAAACATGGAGAAAAATGTGTACATAAACAGTGTGTGACGTAAAAAATAGTGATGCTCCCACACACAGAGATACACACAGCGAAGACACACACACACACACACACACACACACACACACACACACATTCGCTCTCACGCTCACTCATTCTGTCTCTCATTCACACTCACTGACTCTCTCACTCAAACCACAGTAATGTACATAAGTTTATTTTATACATGATAAAATCAAATGGTATTCAACTGATAATATGATAGATGAGAATACACAAACATATGGATTCGCGTGTTACATAACATGCGTGTTACATGACATGCATCTGCTCAACTCTTTCTCTCTCTCTCTCTCTCTCTCTCTCTCTCTCTCTCTCTCTCTCTCTCTCTCTCTCTCTCTCTCTCTCTCTCTCTCTCTCTCTCTCTGTATTCTTTCATATACACACATTCACACACATTCACACGCATGCGCGCGCTCACGCACACACACTAACTCATCAACTCTCCCACTGTCTCACTCTCTCTCTCTCTCTCTCTCTCTCTCTCTCTCTCTCTCACTCACTCACTATTTCCCCCGTTCATTCACTCTGTCCATCTTTCATTCACTTTATCTCTAACTCTCTTACTCTCTTTCTCTCACTCATACACAGACAGACACACCCCCTCACGCTATCACTCAATGTTTCACTTACCCTCCCGTGTGTTGCCGGGGCCCATAAGGGAAGCAAAGAATAGCAACACTGCAGCCTACCACGCATGTCGTAAGAGGCGACTATGGAGGCTTGATGGTTCTGTCGCCCTGCTACTGAGTGAGTGCGTGGCGCGACACTGTGAGCTGTTGAGTTTCGTGTGAAATGCTTTTGAATCTGTCCGAGGTTTTTTGGAACATGACTGCATGTTCGGCGCGATGGCGGATGGCTATGTTCCAGATTTGACCGGTCTTTGCCTTATGCAGAAATGCGTGGCTGCTGGGCTTCTGGTTGACTGCCACTGCCATCGACGATGAACTGTATTTTGTGGACTGTGTGGGTGAACATCTAGGAAACATCCAGATGGGAAAAGGACTACTGATTCCATCAGAAATGAACTGGGTGTTTTGTGGGGGACTATTGTGTTGACATTCTGGTGGCGGCATTATGCACAGTGTATCTGTGCGGGCTGTTGTTTGTCGAGACTCCTGTCTTTTCCACTTTTCACATTGGGCAGTGGGGAGCGTTTTGTGTGATATTCACTGGCACAGGAACGGAGCATAATGGGGACGACCCGTTGCTGTGAAGTTGGAACTGCGAATAACTAACTAACTAACTAACTAGCTAACTAACTAACTAACTAACTAACTAACAAACTAACTTACCCTAGTGGTCGGCTGACCAAATACCCTAGCCATGCTCTGCCTCGGCTCCATGTGGTGGCATTAGCTGAAGTAGTAACTGCAGCAGTAGCAATAGCAGCAGAATAAGAAGAGTGGGGGGGGGGGGGAGGGAGCGGATAAGAAGAAGAAGTACATAAAGACAAACAAGGAAATAGCAACAACACCAACAACAACAGCTATAAGAACAAACAACTACAATAAAAAAAACAACTACAACAACAACTGCGACAACAGTTACGAAAATACTAACAACTACAACAGCAACAATTACGACAACAGCTATGACAACAAAGACAATAATAACAAAGACAACATCTACGATAACAACGATAACTGTAAAATTACGACAATAATTACGACACCAACGACAACAACAACAACAACAGCGACAAAAACTACAACAATTATGACAACCAGGACAATAATTACAACAACAACAACAACTATGACAACAAGTACGACAAAAACTACGACAACAACGACAACAACAACTAAGACAAGAACGACAACAGCAACAACTACGACAATAACTACGACACCAACTACGACAATAACTACGACAATAACTACGATAACAGCTACGACAAGAACGACAAAAGCAACAACTACGACAACAACTACGACATCACCAACAACTATGACAAGAACGACAACAGCAACAACTACGACAATAACTACGACACCAACTACGACAATAACTACGACAATAACTACGACAATAACTACGATAACAACTACGACAAGAACGACAAAAGCAACAACTACGACAACAACTACGACATCACCAACAACTACGACAAGAACGACAACAGTAACAACTACGACAACAACAACACCTACAACAATAACTATGACAAAAACTACGACAACAACTACACCAATAACTTCTACAACAAGAACTACGACAACAGCAAGGAACACAACACTAATTCCCTCACTAACTGTCCCAGGAACAACAACCCCCATTCCAGCAATATCTATTCAAGCCAAGGGGAACTAACAATGAACGCGTTGAATTGCTGGGCTAAATTAGATCAAGCCGCTCGTGACCCAGGTCCCAACTTCCTAATTCTGTTTCCAGACAGTACTCGCATTTTAGATCAGCCAGACAAAAGTTACGGTGAGCAGCATGCAAATCAGCAATGCCAGTTTCTAGTTGCTTAGTAACTTGGTCTTCTTTTTTTCTTTTTTTTTTTCTTTTTTTTTTGATCGATGTGTTTTTAGGCATTTTGTGATTTGATGTAATTTTCTGTTCTTACTGAGTTCCTGGAAGATTGCTTTTCGTGAAATCCTCGTCGAAGTCGTTATGGCATTTATCGTTATCTGTATCGTAATGATCATACTCGTTGTCATCATCATCAATATCGTCCTGATGAGTTTTTCTTTTCCATTGTCGTTGTCGTTACCACCATTTTCGTTTTTATTATTAGCATTGTTGCTTTCATTATCGTCATTGTCTTTAGCTTTATCGTAATTTTCTTTATCATTATCATCATTTTCTTTATATTAGTATCATCATTTTCTTTATCTTTATCATGATTTTCATTACCATTATTATAATTGTATTTATCATTATCGTCATTTTAGGGGTCATGGGCTAACGGGGTGGACTCCAGATGGTCAGATTTTTGTCCTAAACCTGCGACTGGCCTAGCAAGCCGTAGGAGATCTTCATACTGCTAGCAGAAAAATTAAGAAGTATAAACGGACTGACCCAAACGGATATCGACCCGGCAATGTTAATGGACTGCGAGATATATCGGCGATTCAAAAAATAGGCACAATGAACGTCTGCGGTTTTAACGGTAAAGAAGAAGAAATTATAGAAATAATGGAAAAAAGGAAAATTAAACTGATGGGAATAGCGGACACCAGAATAAAAGGGGAAGGGTGCAAGGTGATCCACCACAGTTACACGTTTGTCTACCCTAGAGTGGAACAGCAAGAAAGGGCAAGTCACGGTGTGGGAATAGTCATTGAACCACGGCTAGCAAGAAAAATACTCATATATATATATATATATATATATATATATATATATATATATATATATATATATATATATATATATATATATATATATATATATATATATATATATATAAATCAGAAAGAATCTTAACAGTGAGAATAAAAGAACAAACAATTACAACACATGTACAAATATATGCACCATGTAATACAAACAATAATGAGCAAGAAGAATGCGGGGAATTCTATGAAGACATCCATGACGTGCTAAATAAAATAGATAAGCAGGACAACATCATAGTTATGGGAGACTTCAATGCAAGACTAGGACACAACAGAGCGGGCATAGAAAAACATATTGGAGCATTTGGAGACCAACATAATAAAAGAAATGATAACGGAAGTAGACTGATAAAATCAAATCAAATCAAATCAAATCAAATCAACTTTATTAGGGTCACAAATTGGGCGCGCAGGCCCGTCTTACATTCGGCCCTTCCAATCACTCGTCTTTCGTTCATCAAGAGCATTATACATTTACATAGGAAGAAAAATAAACATTGTGAAATGAATGTTGTAAACATAAACAAGGCTAAACATGGAGAAAAATGTGTACATAAAAAGTATGTGACGTAAAAGTAGTGATGCCAGCGCGTCCCACACACACACACACACACACACACCACACACACACTCTCTCTCTCTCTCTTTCATTCACTCTCACTCATTCACTCACACACACACACTCTCACTCATTCACTCTCACTCATTCACTCACACACACACACTCTCACTCATTCACTCTCACTCATTCACTCACACACACACACTCTCACTCATTCACTCTCACTCATTCACTCACACACACACACACTCTCACTCATTCACTCTCACTCATTCACTCACACACACACACTCTCACTCATTCACTCACACACACACACTCTCACTCATTCACTCTCACTCATTCACTCTCCCGCTCACTCATTCACTCTCCCGCTCACTCATTCACTCTCCCGCTCACTCATTCACTCTCACGCTCACTCATTCTGTCTCTCCCGCTCACTCATTCACTCTCCCGCTCACTCATTCACTCTCCCGTTCAATCATTCACTCTCCCGCTCACTCATTCACTCTCACTCATTCACTGTCCCGCTCACTCATTCACTGTCCCGCTCACTCATTCACTCTGCCGCTCACTCATTCACTCTCACGCTCACTCATTCACTCTCACGCTCAATCATTCACTCTCCCGCTCACTGATTCACTCTCACGCTCACTCATTCACTCTCACGCTCACTCATTCCTTCTCACGCTCACTCATTCACTCTCACTCATTCACTCTCACGCTCACTCAATCACTCTCACGCTCACTCATTCACTCTCACGCTCACTCATTCACTCTCACGCTCACTCATTCACTCTCCCGCTCAATCATTCACTCTCCCGCTCACTCATTCACTCTCACTAATTCACTCTCCCGCTCACCCATTCACTCTTCCGCTCACTCATTCACTCTCCCGCTCACTCATTCACTCTCACGCTCACTCATTCACTCACACTCATTCACTCCCACACACAGACACTCTCACTCATTCACTCTCCAGCTCACTCATTCGCTCTCACGCTCACTCATTCACTCTCCCGCTCACTCATTCACCCTCACGCTCACTCATTCACTCTCACGCTCACTCATTCACTCTCCCGCTCATTCATTCACTCTCACTCATTCACTCTCCCGCTCACTCATTCACTCTCACGCTCAATCATTCACTCTCCCGCTCACTCATTCACTCTCACGCTCACTCATTCACTCTCACGCTCACTCATTCACTCTCACGCTCACTCATTCACTCTCACGCTCACTCATTCACTCTCACGCTCACTCATTCACTCTCAAGCTCACTCATTCTGTCTCTCATTCACACTCACTCACTCTCTCACTCAAACTACAGTAATGAACATAAGTTTAGATTATACATGATAAAATCAAATGGTATTTAACTTATAATATGACAGATGAGAATACACAAACATATGAATTCGCGTGTTACATAACATGCGTGTTACATGACATGCATCTGCTCAGCTCTCTCTCTCTCTCTCTCTCTCTCTCTCTCTCTCTCTCTCTCTCTCTCTCTCTCTCTCTCTCTCTCTCTCACTCACTCTCTCTCTGATAGAGCTATGCAGCCAACACGACCTCTGTATAACAAACATTCTATAAACACAAAGACTCACAAATTCACACCTGGTATAAATGGAACGATCTATATACTAAAAGCCAAAATTGACTTTTTATTAACAAGAAATAACAGAAAGAGAAATATTAGATGCAAGGGCAGTGCCCAACTTAAGTATAAACACAGACCACAAAGCAGTTATTGCCACAATAAGAACCAACAGAAGAAGAAAGCAAATACCAGGAAACTACATGCCATGTTGAATCAGTAAATCCTAATTCTGTTTCCAGACAGTACTCATTTTAGATCAGCCAGACAAAAGTTACGGTGAGCAGCATGCAAATCAGCAATGCCAGTTTCTAGTTGCTTAGTAACTTGGTCTTCTTTTTTTTTTTTTTTTTCTTTTTTTGATCGATGTGTTTTTAGGCATTTTGTGATTTGATGTAATTTTCTGTTCTTACTGAGTTCTGGAAGATTGCTTTTCGTGAAATCCTCGTCGAAGTCGTTATGGCATTTATCGTTATCTGTATCGTAATGATCATACTCGTTGTCATCATCATCAATATCGTCCTGATAGTTTTTCTTTTCCATTGTCGTTGTCGTTACCACCATTTTAGTTTTTATTATTAGCATTGTTGCTTTCATTATCGTCATTGTCTTTAGCTTTATCGTAATTTTCTTTATCATTATCATCATTTTCTTTATATTAGTATCATCATTTTCTTTATCTTATCATGATTTCATTACCATTATTATAATTGTATTTATCATTATCGTCATTTTAGGGGTCATGGGCTAACGGGGTGGACTCCCTATGGTCAGATTTTTGTCCTAAACCTGCGACTGGCCTAGCAAGCAGTAGGAGATCTTCATACTGCTAGCAGAAAATAAGAAGTATAAACGGACTGACCCAAACGGATATCGACCCGGCAATGTAATGGACTGCGAGATATATCGGCGATTCAAAAAATAGGCACAATGAACGTCTGCGGTTTTAACGGTAAAGAAGAAGAAATTATAGAAATAATGGAAAAGAGGAAAATTAAACTGATGGAATAGCGGACACCAGAATAAAAGGGGAAGGGTGCAAGGTGATCCACTACAGTTACACGTTTGTCTACCTAGAGTGGAACAGCAAGAAAGGGCAAGTCACAGGTGTGGGAAATACGTCATTGAAACCACGGCTAGCAAGACAAAATACTCAATATATATATATATATATATATAGTAATATATCTATATATATATATATATATATATATATATATATATATATAGATATTATATATATATATATACTATATAATATATATATATACTATATAAATCAGAAAGAATTCTTAACAGTGAGAATAAAAGAACAAACAATTACAACCATGTACAAATATATGCACCATGTAATACGAAACAATAATGAGCAAGAAGAATGCGAGGAATTCTATGAAGACATCCATGACGTGCTAAATAAAATAGATAAGCAGGACAACATCATAGTTATGGGAGACTTCAATGCAAGACTAGGACACAACAGAGCGGGCATGGAAAAACATATTGGAGCATTTGGAGACCAACATAATGAAAGAAATGATAACGGAAGTAGACTGATAGAGCTATGCAGCCAACACGACCTCTGTATAACAAACATTCTATAAACACAAAGACTCACAAATTCACACCTGGTATAAATGGAACGATCTATATACTAAAAGCCAAAATTGACTTTTTATTAACAAGAAATAACAGAAAGAGAAATATTAGATGCAAGGGCAGTGCCCAACTTAAGTATAAACACAGACCACAAAGCAGTTATTGCCACAATAAGAACCAACAGAAGAAGAAAGCAAATACCAGGAAACTACATGCCATGTGAATCAGTAAATTTAAAAACAACTCAAAAACGAGGGAATGAGGGAAAATTATGAGAAAGAAATAACTGAAATATTTGTAAAATTACCTATATAAAGAAATACGGTGGAAGAAGAATGGGAGATTTTCAAATCAAGCATTTTAAATACTGCAAAAATAACACGTGGAATCACGAAATAATGCAAAACACGGATCAAGAAAATAACAAGTTGGTGGAACGCAGAAGTAAAGAAAGCTGTAAAAGACAAATATGAAAAATATAAAAAATGGTCGAAGAGCAAATAGAAATGCGATTACATAGAATATAAAATAGCGAGAAGACATATGAATATAATAGTAAAGAGGGAAAAACAAAAAGACTGGGAGCAGTATGGAGAAACCCTAAATAAAAACTAAAAGGAGGCAACTAGAAACTTCTACAAAAAGATAAGTGCAATGAGAACCAAAGGAGAACCCTTTGACCCAACTGAAATAATTAACAGAGAAAATGGAGAACCAATAAGTTAAAAAAACCAAATCCTAATCAGATAGAAACAGTACTTCAAAGAACTTCTCAATATCCCATCAGATGTTACAAAATTGGGTGGAACTGCGGTAAAGCTGTGAAAATGTAAATAATAAAAATAATGCAAATACTTTTTTGTCATTTTATATTGTTTACATTAGATGTTACAGGATTTCATGAAACCGACACAGATGCCACCGTAGAACTAGAACCAGACATACTGAAAGAAGAAATTATAGAAGCCGTCAGATTAACCCCATTGAATAAATCACCAGGACAAGATGAAGTACCAAATGAACTAATTAAAGCAGCAAGAGAAATAGGAACAGCATGGCTACATAGACTATTCAACCATGTTTGGATAGAACAACAGACACCACGAGACTGGGGAAACACCATAATTATCCCAGTTCTGAAAAAACAAAGACAGCAAAACAGACTGCACACAATACAGAGGCATTTCACTGTTGAGTCATATTTGGAATATATTTTGCAAAATTCTTGAGAAAAGATTTCGAACTACTATAGAACGCCAGCTAAGCGAAACACAACTTGGATTTATTAAAAGCAAGGGATGCACAGATGCCATTTTTGCTCTTAGACAACTTATAGAAAAATCAATCGAATTCAATGAACCACTCTACTTAGCCTTTGTCGACCAAAAGGCATTCGATAGAGTAGATAGAAACAAGCTGTGGGAAATCCTTAAACAATACGGAGTGAGTACACGTCTAACAAATCTATGTAGAAGTTTATACAACAACACTGAATGTATAGTGAGAGCAACTGGAGGACACTCAGAACCCTTCATCATAAGATCCGGAGTACGACAAGGTTGTGTCTTGTCTCCTGCCATGTTCATAACATATAAAGACAACATATGTTAAGAAACCAGCCAAACAGAGACCACAAGAACACTGCATGGTGAGAACACGGAAGAAGAACCATCTTCAAGTCTAACCATTTGAGAACTCCTGTTTGCTGACGACCAAGCACTAATAGCAAAATCAGAAACTGAATTATAAGACCACATGCACAGTCTAAATGAGAGATTGAGGGGAAGAGAGGCACAGGCAGACCACGAGAAATGATGCTGGATGGATTGGACGGGGTGGGGCCAAAAAAAAGGGGAAAAAGGAAATATCCCCCCCAAAGGCCCAAAAAAAAAAAAAAGAAAAAAAAAAGATCCAAAGGGAAACCCCCAAAAACCCCGGAAAAAAATTTCTGTTTTGGAAGGGGGGGTCAATTTGAAAAAACCCGGGGGGGCCTTTTTAAAAAGGCCATTCGGCACGGGACCCCTTTTTTGTTTTTTTA
>JACEFZ010001924.1:17500-75698 GCA_014155875.1 Cepaea nemoralis | reverse complement strand
GACCTGTAAGGATATGCGAAAAAAATGATTATGTCTAGGGTATGTCTGTTTGAATCATTGAGAGTGTATGATGATCAGCTGTTGGTCTGAACACTTTCATTCAGCTGTGTCCGACTACTTATCAACAAATGGTAGTCACTCGAGAATACCGTTTTGCGCACCCGAACTATATTTTATTAATTCCATACGAACACGATAAACTACATTCTTCATGGAACAAGAAGTGAACAATGTTCATATTTCTTTTCACGCTAAATCGGAATTTAACACTGCCTTCTACAGGATTTCCGTTATCGTAGAATAAACTGTGATGCCAGACTCTCCCTTTGTCCGACGGTAACCAACTACAGCAGAGGTTCCCAAACCACGGCCCGCGGGCCACTTATGGCCCGACAGCTGTCAGAAAGTGGCACGCGAGGCCTCGTTTCAGTCGAGATTTCAAGAGTTCACAATAGAGGAGGATAATGTTGCCCTCTTCATAAATCCGTTCGTATTTCCTGATGCCAAGCCCTGTCAATTACAGCAAGACTTTCAGCACGAAGTAATTGATTTGAAATGCAATTCTGCACTGAGATGTAAATTTCTAGAGCTGCCTGCTTCACCTTCAGCAGATCGTATGATTTCATTCTGGCGACTATTGCCTGTCTAACAAATTGAACACTTGCGTTCATTCACCCAGAGATACATTTGTTGTTTTGGTTCGACATACAGATGCGAGTAGTCATTTTCCGCAATGATCGTTATAAAAAACAAGCAACGTTGCAGACTCACCGACAGTAACCTAGCTGCGCTTATGACTTTGGGCACAACAGATTTGTACCCAGACATTGATAAACTGGCATCTGAACTTAAGTAACTGGTTATGAAGAACAGTTTCAATTGTAAATTAATTACATCAACACCGATTTTGGAAAGTGATCAAAATTTATTGTTAAATGAACTTTGGATTTTAAACAAAAAAATAACAGCAGTGTAGTACTGACACTGACTGCCTTTAAAGTTTTAGAATTTTGTTGACGAAAGTTAAGAAAGGTAAGAATAATATTGCACGACTTTTATAATTGTATAATGTTGTGGCCCGCTTAACTATCGAAAATAGTAGATATGGCCCTCGGCTTGAAAAGCTTGGGAACTACTGAACAACAGGGATTAATCCACTCCCTGTGTGCACGGCCAATTTTTACTCAACTGCGAATCCTCACTGTTTACTCTGCGCCAAGTTTCTCTTCAATTTTCCCTAGCCTCATTGCCTTGACCAGTGTGTCCTTTCTCTATATATTGGAACAGTTAGTTACCCCCATGTGAATTATATTCACTCTTAACAGTTACCTATGCGTTCCCACGAAACTTTGCTACACTTCGTTTTGGATTTCCCATTGTTACGAATTCTAGCCACTTGCCCAGATCTAGTCGTCTTCTAATGTCCTCATTCCGAGTGCTATCTTTCACGGTTATTCCCGCAGCTCTTCTATTGCATCTCATCTCTGCTATGATTTTGCGCTCATTAGATACAGTACGCGTCTATATTTGACACTGGTTGCATAATATCGGTCCCCCCAAAAGTTAGTGGCTAGATTTGCTTTTAATACTTTCTATGTGACAGAAGTGGCGATAGTTCGTCCAGTGCCTGATGTGCCTTTGCATAACGTGCGTTAATTTTTGTATCCGTTTATACTTCTTAGTTTTTCTACGAGCAGTATGAAAATCCCCTGCCGGCTTGCTAGGACAGTCGCGGGTGGAAGAGATAAGATTAGAAATGAAGAAATCAGGACTAAAGTTGGGGTGTTAGCAGCACTAGATTTTATTAGAAAGCAGCAAATCAAATGGTTTGGCCATGCAAGTAGGTTACCATTCAACAGCATACCACAACAAGCAATGTTGTACAGACCAGATGGAAACAGAGGAAGAGGCCGACTACGTAAACGTTGGACGGAGGGAATAGCAGAATCCATGGGAATATCGATACATGAAGCCCATAATCGAGCACTCTCACGATGTTTATACTTCACCTCGACATCGCAAGGTACAAGAGGAACATGATGAGATGAGATGAGATGGTGAGAATTTCTGTATCCGTTCCTTCATCTGAAGTTAAACTTTGACCCTAGAGTCAACATGTAGATACCCAGAGTATTTACTAATTCAGTGACGAAAGATATTATATCAGCAAATGTTACATCCCATTTGGACAGAAGGGCGATATTTAGCCATACTAGGGACATCGTGTTAATTGTTTTGTTTCGAGGCATCTTCCACAATTTCAATTGACATAAGCCTGGGTCATTGACATTGAGGTGAGTGACCGGGCATGAGAAAGAATGGAGATGAAAGTGGGAGACAGTAAAGTGACTGACCTGGCTATGAAAAAACAGCCAGTCCTGAGAAATAAAATAGTGAGGGTAGAGGAAAAACCCTTAGGGGGGATGGGGCGAGAGATAGGGTAGGTGTGTGTGGAGTCAAGGGACTTCAAGGCAGTTGATGTGGAGATGCCGAACTGATCGGTAGTCTAAGGAGAAGCGGAGTTAGAGATCTCCGTGTTGTGTTGTTCTCCTAGTTGTGAAGACAGGCCTAAACCAGAGTGGGTTCTATAGTGAGTGAGGGCCTGAACCCAGAGTGGGTGATATCGTTAGTGGAAACTAAAACCCAGTGTGTGGGTGTAGTGTGTGAGGTCCAGCGGTGGATAGGAGCTGGATTACCTGTCTTGTGGATTTGATATGAAGCAGGCTTGAGAAGGCATTGACGTGTGCTGGTTAAATTGTGAGGAGGATATTTATATTCTATGGATTACATTATTTCTGGATGTATAAACATGTTCCGTCTGTCCGTCTTATTTCTGTAATAAAGGATTATGTGCGCCAACGGAATCTTGTTTAATGACTGGTGAATATGCACTGCGGGGGTGAGTTATATTGCAAGCCAGTTAGATATCTCCATTGACACACCATGAGTATCGTTACCTAGACAACGACCATCACACGAAAAACTTATCATCAAGAACATTGAACTTATCATAAAGAACGACGTGTGACATCAATGTTCATAGAATGGACATTTACAATATAATTCTTGTTCATTTGATTGTGCACCATATCTGTCCAAACCTATTTTTAGTTTGGCACCGAATCAGTTACTCAACCTGAGCCTGCTCACATCTACAAAGAATTTATCCTGTAATCGAACGGGTATCGGAAAATAGTTTTCTCTGTTCTACATATGTTGGCCACACTCCTGCAACAAATGTTTATCTGACATTTTACCAGCTCCACAGTTACGTTTATCAGCATCTATCTTCATGTTAATAAACATTGGTGCTTCAGCCTGTGTCCTGTACGGAGTCTGAAGATTATTGTTTGTTCTCTGTCAGTGGTGTTTGTAATATGATATGCGTCATCTTTGTGGTGAATTTACTTCTTACTTGAAGTTCAGTAAAACATTTCAATACTGTCTTTCTGATATTTAATGAAATTGACTTATTGTATAGAATACTTTTCACCTTCTTTTATATTCCTGTTTGTTGCAGCCTTTGTCAGGTCTATGTCAGATATGAGTGAGCTACCGCATGACAGTAGACGGTACTACCTGATTCTGTTGGCGCCAAACTTTTGGGCGGCCTTACCAAACCCAACACCCCATTTTGTGCCAACGGCTTCGGGGGGGAGGAGTGCAATCGGATGGTTACAAGCCTTATCCTGGTGCGAGGCAATGCAACCTAAATACTAAATGTCGTGGCAGGGCAGACCAGACCCTAAGCATTGGTTGGCAACTGGTCTAGGATCGAAGCTCCAACAGGTGGACAGTTAGAGCATTGCTTTGCTCATCCAGCAGCTTCTGCAGCTTGTCTTGTTCCAGACGTATTGGTGTTACCTTTCTTCTGGAGTACACTAGACAGGCTGAGAGAGGGGTCAAGCTGCATGGGCAACACATGGTCTCTACAATTCAGTCCAGGCGTTGGCTATGTAGAGGTTTAACTCATCCCTGGTCTTAAACCGCCATGTGTTGTAGTTATTATGCCTTTTTGGGGGGAGGGGGGAGGAGGGGGAGTACAATATAACAAACTGTCGTCTGTCAAGACGGCAAGATGCCAATATGGTGTTGCAACACAAAATCAGCAATCTGGGACAACTTGAGGAAGGTTAAGTAGTAGAGACAAATTATCACAAACATCAGAAAGAAGCATTCATCATTTTTTGGCCACTTTATGAGAAGACAAAAACTGGAACATGCTGTGACAACCGGACCGATTTGTGGAAAGAGAGATAGAGAAAGACAACGACAGAAAATCTTGACATCCTTATGTCATGGCACGAAAGGGAGTCAGAACATGAAGGATCCATGCTGCTGGAGATCGCAATTTGTGGAGAAGATTGATCGCCTAACGCCAGCCGGCAAGGCACTTGATGATGTGCTGCAACTCACATGAAATTTATTTTATTTTAATAAATAACCAACACCGTGTAAAACAAAAATAGCAAAATAATAGCATCTACACGAACAATAACATCAACAACAATAACATTAACAACAACAACAACAACAACAACAACATTAACAACAATAACAACAACAACAACATTAACAACAACAACAACAACAACAACATCAGAACCACTGAAATCCTAAATTTAATCTACAACGGAGCACTCATAAATATGGTTTGGTGAACCGTTTGCCCAGCAGGTGGGGTTGTAACAGAATCTGATACAGAAGACATTAAAGACAAGCACTCCACCTACCGGCAGGCCAGCCCAGAATGGTTTGTCCCGAAGTCTCATGGCGGGTATAAACAGATGCACGTACGTAGATAACGCCGTAAGAGTGCAACCAATGGTAATCTAGAGAATGTTGAACGTTGCATTTTGTAAACACGATGTATATTGCCTTTTGTTTATACATGAATTAGGTTAACTGATCCAGTGCCACACAAAAAGTAGTTTTGGACAGACACGGTACACAGTCAAATGAATAAGTATTATAATATAAACTGACTGACCCGGCCCGGCTTCGCCCAGTACCTGGCGGGGAACTATCTATCTATCTATCTATCTATCTATCTATCTATCTATCTATCTATCTATCTATCTATCTATCTATCTATCTATCTATCTATCTATCTATCTATCTATCTATCTATCTATCTATCTATCTATCTATCTATCTATCTATCTATCTATCTATCTATCTATCTATCTATCTATCTATCTATCTATCTATCTATCTATCTATCTATCTATCTATCTATCTATCTATCTATCTATCTATCTATCTATCTATCTATCTATCTATCTATCTATCTATCTATCTATCTATCTATCTATCTATCTATCTATCTATCTATCTATCTATCTATCTATCTATCTATCTATCTATCTATCTATCTATCTATCTATCTATCTATCTATCTATCTATCTATCTATCTATCTATCTATCTATCTATCTATCTATCTATCTATCTATCTATCTATCTATCTATCTATCTATCTATCTATCTATCTATCTATCTATCTATCTATCTATCTATCTATCCTATCTGTCTGTCTGTCTGTCTGTCTGTCTGTCTGTCTGTCTGTCTGTCTGTCTGTCTGTCTGTCTGTCTGTCTGTCTGTCTGTCTGTCTGGTATTTGTGTAGGTCTGTTTAACAGGGCGTTCAAACATCAAATGACATATTTACATAGTATGCATAAAGTATGGGGAGGGCACCCACAACGTTGAATGAAATGTTGGGAAAACCTGATGTTGACCACACACGCGGCCAACCTTTTTTAAATAAAAACAAAATCAAGCATATACACATGTCTACACATATACACATGCGAATTGTGTACTGACCTTCTCCCGGCCAAGCGAATGGAAAAAACAAATGCTTCGATTAATTCAAAAGTTCCACTCCCAAAAAAGTACAGAAATAAAATTCTAACGTATCTAAAATAAATCCATTATTTTTAATGAAAACTATTTTAATCACCTACATGACTGTAGATAACTTCTTTAAACATAAAAAGATGAGTTAGAAAATTTTCACTTATTTAAAATAGATGCATTATTTTTATGAAAACTTTGAAAATGCCTTAAAGATTTTATCATTATATATTATAACGCATGTGCCTGTAAATAACTGTAGACAAACAGTTTATAAAGCTTTGATAACAATGCAACAATTATATATAAAATATATAGCAATGCTATTAAAAGTTATGTCCCTTGATATAACTTTTCTTAAGTTAAGTCCCCTCGTTATATATAAATTATAATGTAAATTAAAATATTAAATTTTATTAAGTAAATAACTGTTTGTACACTAACAAACTATGACAGTTGGCTGCACGGGAATGAGAAGAAAACATGTAGAAAATTTCATCCCAATCGGATGGACCGTTCGCGAACGCATCAATGACATCCGGACATACATTGCCTTTTATATATAGAGATTTCTGTTCGCTGAAGATTGCAATTGCGGGAGATACACGAAACGAAACAAATAACACAATGACCCTAGTATGGAAATATGTCGTCCTTCTGTCCAAATCGGAGGTCACATTTGGCGATTTATTATCCTTTGACTCTGAATAAGGTTAATCAAAACAGTGCATCAGTTTGGTGTCATTTATTTTAAGTTGTATGCAGGTATGAATGAGCGTTTGGGATACAATGTATTTTTTTTTGTTACATGTAAAGTTAGTAGCTTGTTCTTTACACTCACTAGTTCACTAGTTTGCCATTGTTTCTGAACTGCCGACGCCTCATCCCATCGAAACCAACGCAAAGCGGTCTGCTTCTAAACCGCCCACAGCTGCTGTCGAATCCTCGACTGGGTATGGCGGGAATGATGCAACTGCGCGTCTCACTATCCTCTAAGCCACAGGGCGAGTTGTACATGAATTAGGTTAATTAAAATAGTATCCCTTCATTTTTTTTTTTTTTTTGTGGTTCCATTTATATTCAGATGTATAAACTGTCATTACTGCCTACAGAGCAGTAGGACCGGGTAGGACTGGGGCGTGTGGGGGGGGGGGGTCTTGAGGCTGAGGAATAAAGGCCGCCTGGCTAGTGTAGTCGTCGTGAACTGTACAAGTTAAGAGTTTTCATCTTACCCCCGACAGAAAAAACAAATCTATCACCTTACTGAAGATTCGAAGATGGGTATTCCAATTGGGAGCCCAGCTTTCTAGCCACTCGGCAAGCATACAGGTATAAATTAGCGTTTAGGATAAGCTGTAATATTTAGTTTACACTGATAGTATCATGTTTATTTATACAGTCAAAAATATAAAAATGATACTGACAAGGGAAGACAAGAGGAATTATTAGTAGTATAACTCTTCGATGGCTGTTGAACGAGAGGACGGAGCGCGTATGGGAATGTCCTGAGCGCAGGTATGTCAGTTTGTAGCTCAACTCAACTGTTTATTTATAGTTTTCATGTTTATGACACTTGTTAAATAAACTAAAGATAGGAGACACTGATGATGTAACTGTGGATTTGGTAAAGTGTAGCTAAACATTTGTTGCAAGAATGTCCAACATATGGAGAACAGATAAATGTACTCTGGCCTACATTCGTTTCATGTCAGGACAAACTCCATGGAGATATCAACAAGCTCAAGTTGACTGCTGATTTCTTTACATATATTCAGAATGACGTCTGGAGGCGGAGAAAAAATATAGGGGAATTATTTATGTTGTGCAATTTCTACTTCTTGCCTCTACTTCTTTATTTTCCTCTAATTTCCTCAACTGCATGTATGTGTTTATGTCTGCCTGCCTGTCTCATAACATAGTAACGTGTATTGTTTATGCTCACAATATTCATTTGACAATGTGTTTGCTATGTGAATGTAAGATAAAGTTAGTTGCATATACTTAACATAACGTCACAGTCAATACGAGGATTTGTTGCTGTTGTGATTTCTTGGCAAGTTTACGTTCAGTAGTTTTCCATTGCTTTCTGAACGAAGGGCACCCATACCATTTCGTAAAAAATCAACTCAAGATTTTCTGATACCAAATCGCCCGCAGCAGTGTTTCGAATGCGGGTATATGGGATTACGAACGTAACACCTTCGCCACGGAGACAACATGTAACAAACCCAATAGATAAATGATGTGCGAAAGGTGAGTGGTTGGAAGGGCTGAATGTAAAACGGGCCTGCGTGCCCAATTTGTGATCCATTAAAAGTAAAGTTTGTCCTCTCGTTCGTTCGTTCATTCGTTCTATGAGAGTCAGACAATACCGATGAATTGATTTCTCACGATATTTGTACATGTACGAACAATAAAACAACAAACATATTAGACGGTCTTAGGTCTCGAGAAAAGTATGCTCTGTGAGGCTATAATAAGTTTTCACCTCCCTTAGGAGTTCCGATTGCTCTATAAAAATGTGGGCATTGCCCCATTGGCTCAATATGCCTAAGGGTGTGTCAAAGGGCTCCGTACTTCCTTCACGTATAGTAAGTTCTTAATCTCTTCTTTATCATCATCATCATCATCATCATCATCATCATCATCATCATCATCATCATCATCATCATCATCATCATCATCATCATCATCGTCATCATCATCATCATCATCATCATCATCATCATCATCATCATCACGTGCTATGCCGATAAGAGTAGGTGGTCATGTTTCGTCGCCACACGATATCAACATAGTCCTGGATCAGCTCTGTGTCTTTGTTTTGGATGTGGATCGGCTCTGTGTTTTTGTTTTGGATGTGACATGTGGCGTAGCCATCTAGATATTTACCTCTTTGCCTTCCCCTTGTTTTTTTTCCCGTCAATCTTGCCAGTTGTCACCAAATTCTCTAGTTCATTTCTTCTTATAAAGTGTAAAAACATCTCGACTGTCTACGTCTAATGTCTCTAATCAGGGATTTGAACACGTGACAACCGGGATGACAAGCAAGCGTGCTAGACACCACACTACTGGGACCCAGCTATAACTATTAAATAAAGTAAGTTACCCTTTCCCACGCTTCCAGACGCATTGGGTATATGATGCTAAACCCATAATCTTAGATTAATAGGCATTCTCTGGGTGATCTAGTTGATATGACACGGATCGCGTATACATCTCAAGACATTTCCCGGTACTCATCTTAGCCTGTGGCAACCAGAGACCCCGGCTCTATGATTACAATTGGACGCCGGTCGAACTCATGGCCACCGGCCGGGAGACAAGCGTCTAGCCACCACTCAACCGCGGATCCCCACCGGGCCGGCAGACAAGCGTCTAGCCACCACTTAACCACTGATCCCCACCGGGCCGGCAGACAAGCGTCTAGCCACCACTCAACCGCGGATCCCCACCGGGCCGGCAGACAAGCGTCTAGCCATCACTTAACCACTGATCCCCACCGGGCCGGCAGACAAGCGTCTAGCACCACTCAACCGCGGATCCCCACCGGGCCGGCAGACAAGAGTCCAGCCACCACTCAACCGCGGATCCCCACCGGGCCGGCAGACAAGCGTCTAGCCACCACTTAACCACTGATCCCCACCGGGCCAGCAGACAAGCGTCCAGCCACCACTCTACCCTGGATCCCCACCGGGCCGGCAGACAAGAGTCCAGCCACCACTCTAACCGTGGATCCCCACCGGGCCAGGCAGACAAGAGTCCAGCCACCACTCTACCACGGATCCCCACCGGGCCAGCAGACAAGCGTCCAGCCACCACTCTACCCTGGATCCCCACCGGGCCAGGCAGACAAGCGTCCAGCCACCACTCTAACCCTGGATCCCCACCGGGCCAGCAGACAAGCGTCCAGCCACCACTCAGACCCTGGATCCCCACCGGGCCAGCAGACAAGCGTCCAGCCACCACTCTACCCTGGATCCCCACCGGGCCGCAGACAAGCGTCCAGCCACCACTCTACCCTGGATCCCCACCGGGCCAGGCAGACAAGCGTCCAGCCACCACTCTACCCTGGATCCCCACCGGCCAGCAGACAAGCGTCCAGCCACCACTCTACCCTGGATCCCCACCGGGCCAGCAGACAAGCGTCCAGCCACCACTACTACCATGGATCCCCACCGGGCCAGCAGACAAGAGTCAAGCCACCACTCGACCGTGGATCCCCTACCGGGCCAGCAGACAAGAGTCCAGCCACCACACTACCATGGATCCCCACCGGGCCAGCAGACAAGCGTTCAGCCACCACTCTACCCTGGATCCCCACCGGGCCAGCAGACAAGCGTCCAGCCACCACTCTACCCTGGATCCCCACCGGGCCAGCAGACAAGCGTCCAGCCACCACTCTAACCCTGGATCCCCAACCGGGCCAGCAGACAAGCGTCCAGCCACCACTCTACCCTGGATCCCCACCGGGCCAGCAGACAAGAGTCCAGCCACCAACTACCATGGATCCCCACCGGGCCAGCAGACAAGCGTCCAGCCACCACTCAACCGTGGATCCCCACCGGGCCAGGCAGACAAGCGTCCAGCCACCACTCTAGCCCGTGGATCCCCACCGGCCGGCAGACAAGCGTCCAGCCACTCACTCTACCTCGGATCCCCACCGGGCCAGCAGACAAGCGTCCAGCCACCACTCTACCCTGGATCCCCACCGGGCCAGCAGACAAGCGTCCAGCCACCACTCAACCCTGGATCCCCACCGGGCCAGCAGACAAGCGTCCAGCCACCACTCGACCGTGGATCCCCACCGGGCCAGCAGATAAGCGTCCAGCCACCACTCGACCGTGGATCCCCACCGGGCCAGCAGACAAGCGTCCAGCCACCACTCTACCCTGGATCCCCACCGGGCCGGCAGACAAGCGTCCAGCCACCACTCTACCCTGGATCCCCACCGGCCAGCAGACAAGCGTCCAGCCGCCACTCTACCCTGGATCCCCACCGGGCCAGCAGAGAAACGTCCAGCCACCACTCTACCCTGGATCCCAACAAGGCCGACAGACAAGCGTCTAGTCACCAGGCCACCGCGGGCCATCTCCACAATTCTATGTTAGTTATCTGTTGAGGTATCATCCCTGCACTCCGGACATGTTCATAGGTGCTCAGATCCTCCCCTCCCCAACACATGCACCATCATCAGGTGGCTAATCGTGCCAGTTTTGTATGGGTTTACGAGACCCCCAGCTTCTCCCGATGTTCTTCTCCTGTCTGGCAATGCAAATTCCTACTCCCAATGCTGCCCCGTGGCTAAGGTGTTACGGACGCTGTTCGTAATCCTTCATACTCGCGTTCGAAACAACTGTGTTGGTTTTTTATGAAATGGTATGGGTGCCGGTGGTTCAGAAAGCAATGGCAAACTACTGAACGTAAACGTGCCCAGGAATCACGAACAACCAAAAATTGCTGAGGTTGACTGCTACGTCGTGTAAAAGACATGCAACTAACTTTTTTAAAACTCCCAAGTCTCTCATTCTAGAAACGGCATTGATTCATTGGCGACTTCTCTCTAAAAGCATTAATAATATTGACACGATCTATAAGCTAGCGGTCTGAAGGGGATGCTTTAAAAAAAAAGCGCTTAAAAGTCGATAGGGTCGACTTCATTGCACCGGGTTTTTATCCCATATGCTCGGTCTCTTTCTGCAGAGCGGAAAGTCTCGCACAAAGCACGAACTTCGCAGATCTAGCGACGACCAACGGGAGTCTCCGAAAATTTTCACTCGTGAACCGAAGGGCGCGGCCTGGAATCGAACCCACAACCTTCGGAGCCCTAGTCAAACGGCTTGACCACTTCGCCACACAGGCTCCCGTTAAGGAGATGCAGAGCCAGCGAGTTTATCAACGCATTTATTGTCCTCATCCCCCGCATGTTCCGGAACGAGAACACTATTTCACCGAGTAAATCTTAAAATAACGAAATTGTACAAAATGTTTATAAAATTTCAACTGCACACGACAAAAAGTTGCAGGTTTCGAGATTTCATGGTCTGAAGGCATATTTGTTATTCTTTATGACTGCCATCTTCCATCCGGGGGCCTTCATGAGTTCTTCGATGTCCTCCCATAGAACACACAGATTCTCACAACTGTGCACGCTCTACGTAACACCGGCCAGGCTCCCGGTGTGTCTGTACCACAACCACCCATGCTATATATTCCGTTCACGATTCTGTGGCGACTGCCTGTCTGCCTGTTGATATCATATTTTTAAAGCGTATTTTCAACGGTTATTTCTAACTAAAGTCGCTTGAAGAGCGATATGGTTCCATTTCAAATAGTGTAATACAAGTGTTTCGAAAGCCAACAGTGATCATCATCATCATCATCATCATCATCATCATCATCATCATCATCATCATCATCATCATCATCATCATCATCATCATCATCATCACCATTATCATCATCATCATCATCATCATCATCATCATCATCATCATCATCATCATCAACATCATCATCATCATCATCATCATCATCATCATCATCATGTTGTATTAGACAGATAAGCGTGGGCGGTCATATTTCGCCATCTCAGACGATCACTAGTCGTGGATCAAATCTGCGTTCTTCTCCCGACTATCCCATGTGGTCAAGCCATCTAGATGTGTATTTCTCTGCCTTCCCCTTGTTCTTTTTCCCTCAATCGTGCCAGTTGTCACCAAGTTCTCTAGTTTATTTCTTCTCATAAAGTGCCCAAAAATTCCTGCCGGTCTCCATCTAATTTCTCTAATCATTTTGCGACTTTTATTTGCCTCTTGTAGGACTTGCTCGTTGTTTTTTTTTCTTTTCCCCCCTGTCTGCCAATTGTATTCTTTGCATTTAAACCACATTCCCAATACCATTAGATGTTTTTCAACTTGTCTGCTCATCGTCCACGTTTCTCATCCATACAAAGGTACAGTTCTATGTACCACTTCAACACTGGTTTTCTCGTTGCAATTGACATCAGTTTATTAATGAGTATGGTTTCCATTTTGCAAAAGGCTACCTTTGCCATAGTCATTCTTGTTCTAATCTCATTATGGCACCTTCTATCAGGTGTTATGATGTGTGCGGCTAGGGGAGACCATTGCAACACACGTTGTATTCATTACGGATTCAAGGATTATGCTTAGTAAGGCGGAGAAAGGAATGTTTCGTGTGGAATGGCTCTCGTCGCTTCAAAGGTCACAGATTATGAGAATTGAATGGATATTTTGCCCTATCCGTGTGGGGGTACGGGAGAATGAACAGGCTGATAGGCTAGTTGGGAATGCACCTCTTGGTGGTAGTTTGCCTATGGACAAGGGGGAGGTGGTTGTGCGCTTGTGGGACCAGGTGGAGAAGGTGGAGGAACAGATTGAGAACCCATATGTAGAAAGAATGCGATTGCGGGGGATCTGCAGGGGTTCTGGAAGAATCTCAAAACTGAGAGGGAAGACCAGGAGGATTTTTAATCAGATAGCGGTGGGAACGAAAAGTAGTATGACTCTTCGCTGGCTGTTGAACGAGGGGACGGAGCACGTATGGGAATGTCCTGAGAGCAGTGATGTCGGTTCTTAACTCAACTAAACTCAACTCAACTGTTATGACTGTTCCGAGATAGTTGTACCGATTCATTTGTTTAAGAATATTCCTATTTATCCTTATATAGTTTTGTGTATTTCTTTCTTTTTAGAGACGACCATAATCTCTGTTTTCTTAACATTTAATTCGAACCCAACTTGTTCACTATTTACAATAAACGTACCTATTAAATATTGCAGATCCTGTTCATTGTATGCAATTGTTACTGTGTCATCCGCATACTTAAATTTATTTGTTTTATTTCCCCCAATGGTGATTCTTCTCAAATCTTCTAAATTTCTAAAACAAAAAAATATATTTTCTCTGTATAGGAGAAAAGATATGGAAACATTATACACCCATGCCACACACCTCTCTTAATAGGCTGACATTGACCTCCTTCATTGTCAATCTTTATGACAGCTTGTTGTTTCCAATATAAGTCTAAGGTCTTTCCCATCAATTTGTAGATCTGTAAGCATCTTCATCATTTGGACATGTCTTACTTTATCAAAAGCCTTTGTGCAGGTCTTTGTTTACCTCTATCGAAAGCTCGATTATTTTCTCAGCAAATACACACCATTTGCTGTGTCCTTGCCTTCTACGAACCCAAATTGTTCTTCCAATATTTCAGATTGTATTCCCTTCCCAACTTTTTGCATGAGGATTCTTAGCAATATCTTCGTAATGTGGCTCATTAGTTGGTTTGCCTTATTGCATCTATTCACGATCTCGTCTTCTGATTGGCCGAGCCGAGGTTTTTTTAATCACCTGCAGACGATTTGGAAGCAGACCACCTTGCATTGATTTCGTTGGCAAGAGCGTCGGTCGCTCAGAAAGCAATGACAAACAACTGAACGTAAAGATTGTCTAGTAAATGACAAACAATCAAAACATGATGGAGTTGATTGCGACGTCCTATAAAGAACAAGCAGCTAACTTTAACTTGACAGGGTAAACATCAAACTATTTGGAATCGAAATTTACCTGCAGAATCACCAGGAACAAGCGAACAGAACATCGTGGCGGCATTGTGCAAAAATAACCCAGCTTCACTGCAGAGTCATGGCGGGGACGGTGTTGTCGTCGCCTAGGCCTGTGTGTTGAGGACAAGTTTTCCGGGTGCAGGTTTTGGGGAACTGTCGTGTTCAAACTGATCTGAATTTGACAGACAGAGACACATACATTTGTAATGGCAGTGGTTCAGTAATAATAAACAGATTCATTCGTGATCAACACGACACTAAAAAGGAAAAAAACAACAATGCCAGACACACACTCACACACACACACACACACACACACACACACACACACACACACACACACACACACACACACACGAAGGGGTTACGAGTGCAATTCGGAATCCCGCATACCGCGTTCGAAACACAGCTGCGGGCGATTTGGTAGCGTTGGTTTGCATACATTGGTATAACTACCGGTCATTCAGAAAGCAATGGCAAACTATTGAATAACTACTTGCCCGGAAATCACTAACATACAAAACTGCTGGGGTTAACTGCAGCGTCCTGTAAAAGATACGCAGCTAACTAACTATATGTATATATATATATATATATATATATATATATATATATATATATATATATATATATATATATATATATATTCACTAGAGCTAGACGGTGATGCTGTCATCTACACAGATGGGTCGGTCGTCCGATATGTGAGAAGCTCATGGGCCTTTATGGCTCGGGCCGGAGGGAGAATTGTGAAGGAGGACTCTGGTGCTTTTGCTGAGACCACAAGTAGCCTGACTATGGAAGTCATGGCAGTAAGTAAAGCAATAACATGGCTCGAGACACAGACATTCACTAGGGCATGTTTCCTTAGCGACTCAATGAACATGATCGAGAGGATAGAGATGGGGTGGATCCGAAGAGAATGGTTGCTGTCTCTGGAGCGGTCTCGGCTAGCAAAGATTAGTTTCATCTTCGTGCCAGGGCATGCTGGAATACAAGGAAATGAGCGGGCTGACAAGCTCGCAGGTGAACTACGGTGGAGGGCGGACGCGCCATGGACCAGTCTGGCATTCTGAATGCTCTACGAGAAGTAAGACTTTTGCGTGAACCAAGTGATGACTGTGAATCTACAACCATGATCAGACTGCGAGAACAGCAAATTAAAAGAGGGGTGGCCAAACAAGAACACTACGCAGGAAGCCAAAGAAGATTAATAAACCAACACAGAACTGGTGTCGTTAGCCGCTACACGCTGCGGGTGGAATCCGAGCACTTATGGACTGAATGGTTCGATGTGCAATGAGGATGATCTGTCGACTAACTAACTAACACACACGCAAACACACACACACACACACACACACACACACACATATATATATATATATATATATATATATATATATATATATATATATATATATATATATATATATATTGTCCTATGACTCACATCAGCATATTGTCACAGGAAAGATGCATGCTGTTAATAATGTTACTGGAGGTTAGTATGACATAATGAATAAGAGCGCTCGTTCTTACACTTCCAGTGTTCTGATGCCGAGGTAGCGGTTCAATCCCTACACCGGTCAGTTGGACTAAAATGTTGACTTCTCGTCATTGACTTGGGAATGTAAATTACAAGTACCTCTGAAGTCGTAGTTGATTCGCCTGATGGCGAGGGACACTGATATTAGGGAAAGCTAATCCACATGCAAAAGTCAGTTCAGCGCACTGGAAGTAGTAGCACGTGTATTGACTACGCCTGGGTTTAAAGCGAGCGAACGCCAAAAAAAAAAAAAGAATGTTACTCTAATCCTGTGGTTCCCAAGCTTTTCAAGCAGGGGGCCATCTCTACTATTTTCGGTAGTTAAGCGGGCCACAACGTTATAAAATTATAAAAGTTTTGCAATATCATTCTTACCTTTCTTAACTTTCGTCAACAAAATTCTAAAACTTTAAAGGCAGTCATTGTCATTATTACACTGCGGTCATTTTTTGGTTTAAAATCAAAAGTTCATTTAACAATAAATTTTTAATCAGTTTAGAAAATCGCTATTAATGTAATTAATTTACAATTGTAACTGTTCTTCATAACCAGTTACTTCAGTTCAGATGCCAGTTTATCAATGTCTGGGCATAAATCTGTCGTGCCCAAAGTCATAAGCGCAGCTAGGTTACTGTCGGTGAGTCTGGAACGTTGCTTGTTTTTTTATAACGGTCATTGCGGAAAATGACTGCTCGCATCTGTAAGTCGAACCAAAACGACAAATGTATCTCTGGGCGAATGAACGCAAGTGTTCAAATTGTTCGACAGGCAATAGTCGCCAGAATGAAATCATATGATCAGCTGAAGGTGAAGCAGGCAGCTCCAGAAATTTACATCTCAGTGCAGAATTACATTTCAAATCAATTACTTCGTGCTGAAGGTTTTGTTGTAATTGACGGAGCTTGGCATCAGGAAATACGAACGGATTTATGAAGAGGACAAAATTATCCTCCTCTATTGTGAACTCTTGAAATCTCGACTGAAAGATACCCAGAAGACTTTCAACTTTTACTTTGTACTGTAACAAGTCACATTTCTTTTCCACCACACGCGTCTTCAGAGTTGGAAACGCCTCTAAAGTCCCTTCAGTCAGCTGTCCGATAAACAGTCGTAGTCTCATTTTAAATGAAGAAATGTCATCGCACACATTTGTGAATAGTTTGTTTTTTCCCTGGATCCTCGCATTTAAAGAGTTTAAATGAGACGTGATGTCCACCAAAAATGCCAGGTCATTAAGCCAGTCACCGTTCAGCAAACACTCCCGTTATGTAGGCAATTCATTTATTTCAGATAGAAACAGATAGACACTATTTTTCAGTGCCCAGAAACGTGACAGAACTTACCCTTTAGATAGCAATCGGACATCACAATGTAACAGTAGCTCACCGTATTCCTAGATCAGGTCTGATAGAAACTGTCTGAACTCATGCCTGCTTACTTCGAATTTTGTTCACACATCTCAGAACAACATCCATGACATGTTTCAGATTTAATGTCTTTCCACACAGAGCTTCTTGGTGAATGATACAATGATATTTTAATATAGTGAGGCCAAGAAACTGTTCCAATAATGCTAGACATCCAGACATTTTACCCGTCAAAGCCGGAGCACCGTCGGTGCATACACTGTCCAATTTGGTCCATTCTATGTTGTTTTTCTCTGCACACAACTTCAGAGTTTCAAACAGATCAGTCCTTTTGGTAGTTGCATGCATCGATTCAAGCCCTAGAAGTTCTTCAATGACTTCAAAATTATCGTTTATTGCTCGAACAAAAACTGCGACCTGAGCTGTGTCAGAAATGTCAGTGGATTCATCCATTGCCAATGAATAAAAATTTACAATTTACAAAATCCGCAAATTAAGCTAGGCATAAACATAAATTTATCCGCCCAGTCGTCGTTGAATTCACGACAAGCGACGTCTTCACATTTTCGCTTTTTACCATTGTTTTATTTTAGATTTTCCACACACATGTTTATCGGCTTTAATGGTAAATTTTTATTTGAAAAAAAAAAAATCTAATTTCAACACAATACTACCGACTCTGCTAAACAGTTGTAACAGACGACAACATGGCGCCTTGCACACTCTGATTGGTCGACAAGGCTGGGATATAGGAACTTCATAACGTTTCGTTGCGAACTGAACAGGCGCATTCTATAATATCTGAGCATAACAACCACGAGCAGAGTAAATTATCGCACGCTGACGGGACGCTCTGAGTGCATTATTGAAATTATTAAAATATATTATATTAAATAACGAGGCCTGGCGTGCCACTTTCTGACAGTTGGCGGGCCACAAGTGGCCCGCGGGCCGTGGTTTGGGAACCTCTGCTCTAATCTATCCGTCCTACCTGTATCGATTTTCAACTGTCGGTGTCAAGTGAGTACAATGCAAACTAGCTCTTGTAGTTTTTCGTCTTTATCCGATAAGTTTAGGCATCAGGTCCACTACTCCAGAATCACTTATAACTTCCTATGCTTCCATATTTTGTACAACGCTTTGGGCATCATTTGTAACAAGTCTGTATGAATAATCCACTCCTCCTCCAGTATTCTCAAGATTAACTGCTCTAAGCCTATCAATAAGCGTGACTGTATAAGTATATTAAGCGTTCAAAACCGAAAAATATTAGTTTCCTAGCACCCTGAGAGATATAAAACCAAACAATAGATGAAAACAAACAGTAAGAAGCTTTATGTTCTCAAAGTAATTTACAAGGCAATAAAACTATATAAATAAAACACGTACCTGCTTACCCAACACGCAACCAACGAGAATTTTTCAAGTAATGGTGTACGCACACGAAATATTCCAGTGTACTTACCAACATAGACCGAAGCTCTGGGCTGCTCGCAGATAGCGTATTCCCATCGTTCCTGCCACCTTGCACACTTTGTGGCTTAACCTTTAGCACGTTTTCCGAGCGAGAACGAGGCAAAGAAACAGACATTCTTGTTAAAAGCACAATAGTGTACCTGTTTTCTGCTAGTTTCCAGTAACATAAATACCAGGAATATAGAGGGAATCATAACGTTATACTATACACACGTCTAAGAATCATTGTTTTGTTTTCACGAAAAACAGTTTCTGAATTAAATTTATTTAAAATGTCGTGCGACCAGGCATCGTTGTAGCAGTGGAGTATGCCAGCGACGATTTGGTTCATTTAAGAACATAAAAACAGGTGTAGATGCGTGAAAAGTATCGTTTACATTCAGGGGCGTTTCCTAAACTTCTCAAGGTTTGTGACGGCACGCGGTTAGCTATAAAAAAAATAAAACAGTGTTTTCTTTTAAGTTTGTGTTCATTAGCATAACTTTTTTTTAGATTTAAACAAAAAGTTTTTGCATACTCTTTACAGGACGTGGCAGTCAACCACAGCATTTGTGATTGTTCGTGATTCCTGTGCAAGTTTACGTTCAGTAGTTTTCCGTTGCTTTCTGAACCACCGGCACTCATACCATTTCATAAAAAAAAAAAAACGTGAGGCGGTCTGCTGCCAAACCGCCCACAGCTGTGTTTCAAACGCGGGTATGCGGGATTACGAACTGCATCCGCATTTCCATCGCCATCAGCAATATCAAAAACAGAGTCGCGATAGCGCAGTCGCTAGCACGTTGGCGTGTTGATCTGGTAGTCTTGTGTTCAAATCCCGTATGGTATTAGATATTGTGACTTAAGAGGCCCAAAGGGGACATAAGTAGAAGAATTATCAAGTGTATCTTTTCGTTTTAAGTTAGTTGCATGTTCGTTACAAGACCTTGCAATAATCTATTGGTTGTTTGTATTTTACTATGCAATTTTAGTTCAGTAGTTTGCCATTGCCTTCTGAACAGCCGATGCCCCACACCACGGAAATCAGCGCAAAACGACCTGTTTCCAAATAACTTATTTCGAACCCTTGACTCAGTCTTTGGAGCGGTCACAGCTGGCAAATATTAGTTTCACTTTTGTGCTAGGGCATGCGGGTGTACAAGGAAATGAGCAGGCTGACAGGCTTGCAGGTAAGGCTTACTGTGGAGGGCGGACGAACCATGGACCAGGCTGATATATAAATGCTCTACGAGAAGTCAGTCGTTTGTGAGAAACCAGTTGGTGACTGTGAATCAGCAACCATGGCCAGACTGCGAGAACAAGTTAAAGAGGGTGTGGCCAAACAAGAACACTACGCAGGAAGCCAAAGAAGATTAATAAACCAACACAGAGCTGATGTCATCAGCCGCTACACGCTGCGGGATTTGCTGAGGAGGGGATCTGAGCACTTATGGACCGAATGGTTCGATGTGCAATCAGGATGATCTGTAGGTTAACTAACTAACTAACTAACTAACTAACTAACTAACTAACTAACTAACTAACTAACTGACTGACTGACTGACTGACTGACTGACTGACTGACTGACTGACTAAGTATGTCTGGGGAATACTGAAACTGCGTTCCTCACTATCCTCTAAGCCACAGCGCCAGTATTAAAAAGCAGATCCAAAACCGTCATTGTCCCCGATGACTGGCTACACTGCTACTTCATATCACTTCCCAAGCCTGGGAGAAATCACTTCAGGATAGAGTAAAGAAATATACAGAACCAACCCCCCAACAGAACACCGTAAGAAACCTCATGGAGAATATCGTGTCCAGAAAGGTGTCCCAAAGTCGATGTCGAATAGTCTACTGGCCTGTGCACTTGCACGGGGAATGACACCTACTTGCCCGGGGGAATGACACCTACTTGTCCGGGGGAATGACACCTACTTGTCGGTGTCCGGGGGAATGACACCTACTTGTCCCGGGGGAATGACACCTACTTGTCCGGGGGAAATGACACCTACTTGTCCAGGGGAATGACACCTACTTGTCCGGGGGAATGACACCTACTTGTCCGGGGGGAATGACACCTACTTGTCCGGGGAATGACACCTACTTGCCGGGGGAATGACACCTACTTGTCTGGGGGAATGACACCTTGTGCACTGCTGGTGTTTGTCCATCAAGAATGATGATGACCATTCATTTCATCCAGTGGGGTTGAAAGTTTGGAGCCGTGAGTTCAAAGATGGCTGGTAACGGCCTGGTTTGGCTCGACGAAATGTTCTTTGACAATGTGGATAAAGAATGCTTGACGTTCCAGGAGGAGGATCTCCTGCTTTTGTTCCCCACTCCTCCCCCCCCCCCCCCCACACAGCCCCAAGCAGTCCTATTTGCTTCACAAGTGTCTATACTCTTGCGTAATGATGTACGCCACGGAATTTCGGTCTCTGGCAGCAGTCTTCCAAAGTCGTGATAAATTCCAAAAGTTTATAGTGAGATCTTCAGAGTGTCTTTAAAGCGTTTCCACAGGCCGCATTGGGAGCGTTTATTACATCGCATCTCGACTTAAAAAATTCGTTAAATGTGATATGGCATGCGAGTCAAGTGACCAGCCCAACGAATCTGATTCTTCTATATGCTATTATATTTGTGCACGGCACATTTCAGGATGCCAAATCAGGAATTGAAACGACACTTTGTGCTTCAAATGTTGTGGGTTCGATTCCGGGCTAAGTCTTTCGGTTCACGAGTGCATTTTTCTCGGAGACTCCTGGGGGTCGTTACCGGAGCTACCGAGTTAGTGCTTTGTGTGACGCTTTCGGCAACATCGCTCTCCGGAAAGAGACTGAGACATATGGGATAAAAATCCGGGGCAATGAAGTCGAACCTCCCTACTTTTAAGACATTTTTATGATCATGAGATTGCTTCTGAACGTACTCTAGAGCCAAACTTGGCCAACCCGACTGCAGAAGCTCTTTTAGAAAGAACGGTTATAAATAGAACATCTCTGAAACAAGTTAAAGAATTTAAATATTTATGGAGTAAGGTCACAGAAGATGACGGAACAGAGCGCTCATATTTTATAATCTCTTTTTTCCTTTAGATCCCTTAGTGGTGTTCCGTTCCTGATGAAGATTTGTATAACCGAAACGTCGTTTGTTGTGTCGCAATATACTTATTTTTATTATATATATATATATGTATATATATATATTAGGAAACCCGTTCCAATGGCTTTATTACAAAAGCATGAAATAAATATTAACAGGTAGGGTAGAATTAAACAAAGCATTCATTTTGAATTAATATGCACCATGGGTTGGTCAGAAGAAGTCGCCGTAGGCATTCAGGCAAGCATCCCATTGCTAAGGTAGGCGGCGCGAATGTCGTCCTCAAAAAGAAAGGATTGCGGTTGCTCACTGAACCAAGTGTTTACCGCGTTCATTACGTCTGCATCTATGTGAAATCGTTGCCCCTCGAGAGCTTTTTTTAGAGGTCCGAATAAATGAAAATCACATGGTGATAAATCAGGACTATAGGCTGGATATTGCACAATTTCCGACTTCTTCCTTGCTAATGCTTCCTGCACAATCTTTGCGACATGCGGACGAGCATTATCGTTCAACAAAATTACACCGCAAGAAATCATGCTGGGTCGTTTATACTTGATGGCCTTTTACAGCTTGTCTAGTGTTTACAAGTAGTGGGTAGAGTTGCTGTTGACACCAGGTTCTTTAAAGTCGGCCAACCATATCCCTTCATGGTATAGAAATGCGCTCAGCGTAACCTTACCAGCGGAAACCTGTAACTTGAATTTTTTTGGCTTTTGGTGATCCAGCATGCTTCCATTGCATGCTCTCTCTTTTGCGGCTCGGCTCGAAGTGGAGACACCATGATTCATCGTCTGCCACTATGCGGAAGAGAAATACATCACCCTCAACTCTGTAACGCAGCAAGAGGTGCAAACACCATCCCATGTGTTCCTCTTGTTGGGGTGGTCGGTCAACATCCGTGGTACCCACTGTGAACACACATTCCGATATTGCTGTTTCTTACGAATGACCTTTTGAAAAGTCCCAATTGACACATCAGATTCTTTCACTATCGAACGTAAGCCTTGACAACGGTTCATCTGTACAGTTGCATCAATTTTGGCGATGGTTTTTTCTGTTGCAACAATATGCGCTTGACCCGGCCGTCGAAGATTTGTCGTTAACTGGTGTTCTTTCCGAAACATTCGTGCCCAGTCTGTCACTCTTATCTTCGACACACATTTGTTACAGTACACTGCCTGCATTCTTCGATGAATGTCCACTGGTCGACATCCTTCAAATGAAAGAAACTGAATCACCGCTATTTGAGCTTCTTTGGACGGATTTTGGATCAACCCGGCCATTTTATCAACGGTCAGGAACAGAACCTAAACATCATGGGACGATAACCACGTGCTCTTTTATTTATTGGTCAGTACTTATCACATGACTATGACATGATTATGTTCAACGTACGCAATACGCAAGTGCGGCACGAACGGATTTCAAATGAACACCCCTTATATAATTTTGTTTTTGAAAATTTTTTTATTTTTTATTTTTGGGGATTTTCCCTCTGTGATTTATGTTATACTAGGTCCGTTGGTAGTATATATCACATTTTCGCAGAAGTTACACATACCGTGTGTCACATGTGACTCATGCCTGTCCTTACCGGACGAGGATATCCTAAGACATCCATTAACGCCGTTCACTGAATCTGAAATGTGTTTTGTCATGAAGTCTTAGAAGTCATGGTGGTTTCTCCTTCCCTTCCAAATCCACATGAGAATTTGTTACCTCAGCCTTTGACAGCAATTTCCGACTGTCAGACAAGTGAGTGCCCTGCTCTGCTCAGCTGCAGAGTTGTCCACTTATCCCGGAAAATGAAGAGTATCCTATGCAATAAGTCACTATTATTGAATGTAAGAAAGGGAGTGCTAAAGTGCTATATAGAACCTGAATTGCCGTATGACAATGAATCTTGGAATGTAAACGAACAAATTGGGAAGAACTTGGAAGCAACAGAGACGTGGTTCCTTAGACTAATGTTGCGAATTCCTTGGACTGCCAAAGTAACTAACACCGAATGCCTGAAAGAGACTAATGGAACTAGAATATAATATATAACAATAAGAAAGAGACACACGGCTTTCTTTGGTCATGTGATGAGAAGAGAGGCATTGGAGAACATCGTGACAACTGGAAATATCGAGGGGAAGAGAGGGAGAAGCAGACCAAGAGAAATGATGCTGGATGGATTGACACGGCGGCATATCAATGAATGAATCACCCCCCCAAAAAAAACGAGAAGTAGATTGTGAGCTTTACTAAAACACGACTACAAGAGACAAATTGGACGTTGCGGCCAAAGCCTTCGTCAGCACAGGACAAACACAAACCTACACGAAACACACTATGACAATATTAAACTATTAAACTAATTAAAATTAAATGTACTCATCTGAATTCTGTGACCTGGCTTGGAAAGACTGACACACGTAGGGCTCCAGTGGATTAATAGACCGGATGTATGGAATATCATCAGCAGAGTTGATCCAGAAAACCAAAGACCGAGATCTGTAGACAGTAATGAACGCCTACGCCAGCCGGCATGGCACTTGATGATGATGATTACACATACCTAACTGCTCTTATTTCCTACATTCTGAATCTTCTACTAAAATTGCGTCATCTGTATGTTTCTAAATGTTGGTATTTTGTCCGCAACTTGTATTCATCCAAGCTGGCGCACTGGTGTAGTTGATAGCGAACTGTACTGGCAAAGTCATGAGCTCGGTCGGACGCTGATTAGACGGCTGGGTTCGTCGTCTGCGAAAGTGAGGTAAAGACTGACCACATATCCCGTGCATTTAGGTCTACAAAATGTGATGGCGCTATCACATCACCAACCCATAGCAAGAAAATGCCCTGGGAATTTTGTTTTTAATGTATTAATTGATTCTGCTGCAAGTGACAGAAGATCAAGTGGTTTGGCCATGTCGTTAGAACGTAACGCCGTCAAATACTATCACTGGCCGTACATCAAAGATCATCTGCGACGAGACCAAGAGAACGCCCAAGAAGAAAATGGATTAACGACATTATAGAAGACGTTGTACAATCACACGGAATGACACTATCCAGTGCCGCCCATAGGGCTCTGAGGCGTAAATTATTCTTCCTCACAACGCTTTACGGCAGAAATGGAAGATGATGATAATGATAATTCAGCGCCAATCAAAACAGTCGATTTTGGACCAAATTCGGTGCATTCAATCAAATGAACAAGTATTATCGTGTAAATGCCAATTCACTGACCACTAATATTGCAGAAGATACAGGAAATGAAACGAATATGGTGACTTTAACATGGCGATACATCGTCCTTCTGTTCAAATGTTTTTAAATAAACACTTGAAGTGGTTGTCGCTCATAGAAGTAGAAGAAAACAGTAGAGGCTTGAGAACGGACTTTAACAGTTCTAAAAGTTAGTTGCATATCCTTTACAGGACGTTTGCAGTCAACGCCATGATGATGATGATGATGCTGCTGCTGCTCATGATGATGATGATGGTGGTGGTGGTGGTGGTGGTGGTGGTGATGATGATGATGATGGTGGTGGTGGTGGTGGTGGTGGTGGTGATGAAGATGATGGTGGTGGTGGTGGTGGTGATGAAGATGATGATGATGATGATGATGATGATGATGATGATGAAGCCGATGATGATGATGATGATGATAATGATGATGATGATGACGGCAAATGTTGACTTCTCGCCCTTGGCTTAGGGACACTAATTACAAATACCTCAGAAGTCGGAGTGGGTTCACCTTATGGCGAGTGACTTGGTAACAGGGAAAGCTAATCTGCACGCAAATATCGGTCCAATGCACAAGAAGTTGTGGCACGTATGTGGACTAAGCTTGAGTCACAGCGAGGGAAATATAAAAAAAAAAGATCGTTAATACTTTTTGATTTGGGGATGGCGCCATGCATTCGGATCTGCTGTTGTGTAATGATACTCCCTTTATCTCCCACTCCCCCCACCATCTTCTCTCAACCTCAATCAACTACGTCGAGAACACATAACACAACGTTAGCTCTCTGGAAGAGTTTCATGAAATCAGTTACATGGCATGACGTTATGAAAGATATCAGATTCTTACCAGCTTAGTTCAACTGCGCGAAAGCAAGTTTACGGAAGATTAGTAAAAGAGATTACGGCGCAAGATCTGAAAACTAGACAGGAAATACTAGACAATGAACATATTCAGTTTCACAGATAGAAATGTCTACACATTTAGCAACAGCAAGGTGAAAATGAAAGAGGGTTTTGAAACCAACAAAGACCACTTTGTCAAGATATTCACGAGTGGTGACAGAATAAAAGTTAGGAAACGTTAAAGAAGAGGGTGAGAGGGTAGTGGAAAACAGAAAACTTATTAATTAAATGTAAAAAAAAAACACACACACACACACGATTATATAGGTATGTACATAGCTGGAAGACATAAATATATAGACGGGCAGGCAGACGAACGGACGCACAGATAGATAGATTGACAAAGAATGACAGAGAACGAACGAACTTTATTTTCAAAGAATTAAAAATTGGGTACGCGGACCCGTCTGATACTCTTCCCTTCTTGGACCTCTGCTCTAATACATTATTTCATTCATAGATCACGAATGAACGAACCAACGAAAAGACTTTATTTTCAAAGGGCCACAAATTGGGCACGCAGGCATATCTTACATTCGGCCCTTCCAATGTATATTACCATGTGATACAGAGGCATTTCACTGTTGAGTAATACTGGGAAAATATTTTGTAAAATTCTTGAGAAAAGATTACGAACAATCACAGCTAAGTGAAACACAACTTGGATTTAGGAAAAACAAAGGATGCACAGATGCCATTTTTGCTCTTAGACAACTTATAGAAAAATCAATCGAATTCAATGAAACACTCTACTTAGCCTTTGTCGACCAAGAAAAGGCATTTGATAGAGTAGATAGAAACAAGCTGTGGGAAATCCTTAAACAATATGAAGTGAGTACACATCTAACAAACCTATGTAGAAGCTTATACAACAACAGTGAATGCATAGTGAGGGCAACTGGAGGACACTCAGAACCCTTCACCATAAGATCTGGAGTACGACAAGGTTGTGTCCTGTCCCCTCTCTTGTTTATAACATATATAGACAACATATGTAAAGAAACCAGCCAAACAGAGACCGCAAGAATACCGCATGACGAGAACACAGAAGAAGAACCATCTGCAAATCTAACCATTAAAGAACTCCTGTTTGCGGACGACCAAGCACTAATAGCAAAATCAGAAGCTGAATTACAAGATCACATGAATAGTCTAAACGAAATGTGTAGGGAACATAACATGAAAATTAGCACAAGCAAAACAGAGGTAATGACTATAACTAAAGAAGAAAAAACAACAACAATTCACCTAAACGAACATCCCTTGAAACAAGTAAAGAGTTTCAAGTACCTAGGAAGTATAATATCATCAAATGGCAGATCAGAAGACGAGATCGAAAATAGATGCAATAAGGCAAACCAACTCATTGGACAAATGGCACCAATACTAAAGAACAAACATGTATCAATAACTACTAAGAAAGCACTTTACAACACAATCTTCCTACCAACTCTATGCTATCAATGCCAAACCTGGACAATAACAGAAAAAGAGAAAAGAAAAATCACAACAGAAATGAGATTCCTGAGAAGAATACTCAACGTATCAAGAAGAGATGAGATCAGAAATGAAGAAATCAGGACTAAAGTGGGGGGTTATAGCAGCACTAGATTTTATTAGAAAGCAGCAAGTCAAATGGTTTGGCCATGCAAGTAGGTTACCAGTCAACAGCATACCACAACAAGCAATGATGTACAGACCAGATGGAAACAGAGGAAGAGGCCGACCACGTAAACGTTGGACGGCGGGAATAGCAGAGTCCATGGGAATATCGATATATGAAGCCCATAAGCGGGCACTCTCCCGCTATCTATACTTCACCTCGACACCGCAAGGTACAAGAGGAACATGATGAGATGAGATTACCATGTTATGAGACAGGTAGACACACGCACACACTCATATTCATAAACATAGATACACATAGATACATATACATACCTGCATACATACTTGCATCCTTTGCACAAACTCTGACAGTTATACACACACTCTATAACATACAAATACACACTCCCTCGCATACACTGCCACTACATGCATGCGCACATACACACAGAAACATGCACAAATACATACACACGCACACACACTCATATACACACGTATACACACACACATACACACATGCATACACACATGCATATATACACACCCATACACACATACTTACACACACACGTATACACTCATACACACATTTGCAAACAGACACACACACCCATACACAGCCATATACATACATACACACATACACACGCATGTACATACACATAAACATACATACTCACACGTACACACACACACACACACACACACACACACACACACACACACACATGAAGCTAATCTTAGATAATAACGACAGCAACAGAACCAATGTATGCATTATAAACTCATCGAAAATGTGCAATTATAAATAATACATGACTCACTCTAACGTTTGACATGGCAGTTATAATTAGTTAAAGTAGCTGTGCCGGGCTCCTTGGTGAATGTGTTAACGACTTTCTCCGTAATACCGTATATCCACGTGAGGAACACAGCTGCTCGAGATTCAGCAGCGGATCGCGTCGCGTTGGTTACTTACGGGGTCGCTCAGAAAGAAATGGCAAACTACTGAGCGTAACCTTGCCAAGAACATCAACAACAGCTGAATAATGCTGGTGTCGACTGCAACGTCTTGTAAGGGATATGCAACTTTAAAAACCAAAAAAAGTAGCTGTATTGTGTCACAATTAGGAGAATGTTTACTTGATAAGTCCTTTTGAATTATTATTATTATTATTATTATTATTATTATTATTATTATTATTATTATTATTTAAAAGGGGGGGGGGGGGGGGGGGGGCTGGGGGAATTTTCTGTACTTAAATAGAGTGATTGGCAGTTGGTAGATATTCAGGTATGTAAGAAATTAGGTAGACAGACAGACAGACAGACAGAACGAACGAACGAACGAACGAACTTTATTTTAAAAGGGTAATAAATTGGGCACGCAGGCCCGTCTTTACATTCGGCCTTTTCAATCACTCATCTTTCATTCATCAAATGTGCATGTTACATTTACATAGGGGGAAAAAAAACATTGTCAAATGGATTTTGTAAGCATAAACAATGCATATTACGCATGATACTTTTTATATGATCATTTAAATAAGTACGGCAGATACCAATCCAAAATAGAAAAGTAGAAAAGAACAATAACCCGCCCATGCTATCAAGGCGGAGCTAAGACAGGCAACTATAAAGTTACGTTCACAAACCGGGACAGGACAGCTATACAGTTCCATTCGAACACCAGGGCGGCAACTAATGTTTTCCATTAGCACTTTTATTCTTTGTTGTTGTTGTTGTTGTTGTTGTTGTTGTGTGTGTGTGTGTGTGTGTGAGAGAGAGAGAGAGAGAGAGAGAGAGAGAGAGAGAGAGAGAGAGAGAGAGAAAGAGAGTGTGTGTGTGTGTGTGTTTGTTTTTTGTTAATTTTTTTGGGGGGTTGGGGGGGGGGGGGAGAGTCGCCGCCACACGCTTCGAATGTTGAGGGTTCGATTCTGGGCTAAGGCATTCGATTAACGCGTGCAATCTTCTCGGAGAGTCCAGACAGTCGTCGCTGGGGATACAGAGTGTATGCTATGTGTGATGCTGCCGGCGGACCACCCAGCGGAAAGCGACCAAGCATATGGGATAAATCCCGATGCAATGAAGATGATCCTTAAGCCTTTGAAAACCTTTATTGATTTGAACTTCTCCTTCAACAACTTATATTTAGAGCTGTTGAGATCTGCAGTCAGTTTATTCACAGTACATGGAACGCTCGCCCGTGGATTACCCAGGCCCTTCCGTGAAGACAAGAATAGTCGCACTGTAACCTACCATGCATGCCGTATGGTGGTACTAAGGAGGGTTGGGGTAAGGCTGGCTACCCAAATTGTATGATATGATGCATTCCGTGGGACAAGGTTTGAAGACGATGAAGGAGTGATTCATGCAGCGAAGAAATGGCTACATGATCAAAACAAAATCTGATACGGGCAAGGAATACACGCACTTGTTTCGTACTGGCATACAGCCGTACAAGTTGATGGGGATTATATTGAATAATACCGATGTTTACATGAGATATCCATGCATATTGTGTATAATATCACGCTTTTTGAGTACAAAACTCATGTGAATAACGATATAGTGCTTTACTATCTGAACGCTACTCGTAGATAAATTTTGCTGCAAAATCCAGCCAATCGTGAAGTCTTCATAGGGCGTGGTGTAAGTTTGTAGAGGGACAAACAGCTTTCTTTGGTCATGTGATGAGAAGAGAGGCATTGGAGAACATCGTGACAACTGGAAAGATCGAGGGGAAGAGAGACAGAGGCAGACCAAGAGAAATGATGCTGAAAGGACTTGGGACGGTGGAATGGAGGAATACCACCAGCTAGAGTGATCCAGAACACCAAAGACCGAGATCTGTGGAGAGTCATGAACGCCTACGCCAGCCAGCATGGCACTTGATGATGACTGAGGAGGAGGTGAAGTACAGCAGAAGAAGACGAAGTATAATATTTACTTAGGAATAGGTGGCATTGTCTTGAGCCGCGGCAGCGCAGGTGCTAGACCCTTAATTACTAGTCCTGAGTTCGTGTGTTCAAATCCCCCTTGGGGGATAGTTTTTATTTTAATTTTAATTGACCTCAGCTCCCAGGTCGTAAAATGAAATCAATGAATGATGTTTGTTAATACTCGACACGGCATTACGGTCCGATGTGTTTGTGTAATTGTTATTTGACCTATGCTGGTTTAATATAAATTATGAGACCTATGGTGCTATCTCAATGGTTTGATACAACTTATGTCCGTATCCCATAGTTGTAGGTTCATGTGTATGATAGACATGACTAATGAAGACACTTTTTGTTTTTTGAAGTGTCTAGTTGGTCATGCATCGAAGTACATTTGTTCCTGCAGCGAGGCGCTGTCGCCATTTTGAGGTGACAGGTTAGAATCCAGGTCGGTAACTATAGCTTTCAAATTTTATGTTGTCTATTGCGTCCTCTAGTCTCTATTTCCTTCTTCTCCTTCTGTGAGCGCCAAACAATAATATGTGTGTTTATTTGTATAACTATAATCAGATGGACATGTAATCAGATTGCTACTGGAACTATTAGTGTTGGAACTCTTCGCTGGCTGCTGAGGATGGGGACGGAGCGCTTATGGGAATGTCCCGAATGCTGTGATGTCGGTTCCTAAATCAATCAGTCAATCATTTATGTAACTAGCGTAAAATGAGCACAAGGAAATGTTCTGTGAATAATTGCGGCAGACGTGATACTGATGATACCATTCATCGAAATGGTGATTGATCTATGGAGCTTAGGTGAGAGCCAGACATAACCAGTTCACCTCGAGACGGTTAGAAAGAGCAAAAACCAGCCAGTAAACTGATTGGGGAAATACGTAGATAGTCAAAGTTATTCGGACACGTTATGAGAAGAAATAAACCAGAGAACTTGGTGACAACTGGCAAGATTGTTGATGTGTCTGTGTGTGGGTGGGGGGGGGGGGGGGGGGGTATGTCCATTACATTATGACCGTCCAACTTCTCCTGTTGTCCTTCACTGCCCTATGTCGTTAGGCGTCGCAGGTTTATTTGATGATTGGTTTCCTAAAACTAAGGCTCGGCTCGGTTGCTTGGTATGCTGAGATGTTGTGGGTATTTTAAGGTGTTGATGACTCAGTCGATTCATCTTTTACGTGGTCTTCCCCTGCCTCTTGACTTTTTCCTTTTAATATTGTATTATCTTGCTGCTGGTGACCTTGGATTCATTCTCACTGAGTGGCCGAACAGTTAAGTCATTGTCCATCAGTTTAGTTGAGTTGAGTTAAGAACCGACATCACTGCACTCAGGATATCCCCATACGTGCTCCGTCCCCTTGTTCAACAGCCAGCGAAGAGTCACACCTGCTATCCACTGCTATCTGATTAAAAGTTCTCCTGGTCTTCCCTCTCAGTTTTGAGATTCTTCCAGAACCCCTGCCTATCCCCCGCAATTACATTCTTTCCACATATGGGTTCTCAATCTGTTCCTCCGCCTTCTCCACCTGGTCCCACAAGACCACGACCACCTCTCCCTATCAATGAAATTAATAAATAACTTTCAGTAAATGTTACTACAATAATACTACAATTTTCTGTCTTCACTACATTCCCTAGTATATTATTACATACGACCTGATTTACTTGAAGGTTTACAATGTGTTTACACATCCAGTCAATATTGGTTAATTAACACAGCTTTTACCAATCACCTCAGACACTCGTGTTTCAAGACAGCCACGAAAATTGACCGCTAATTGCTTTGCATAAATCCTCAACATCTCAATATCATTGTAAAGTTTGCTTTGCAAAAGCGTCACTTTCAGGGCACAAGGATATCACCAAAATTGTTACAGACTCTTTTAAATAGTTCACATATAAACATCTCAGCACAGTGAACGAACTCCGTAGCATCAACTTGAGTCTAGATACGTAGGTGCTAGAATCACACTGTCTTAAATATTAGTTTGTGGTTAGGTTTTCTGATGTAAAACTTTGCATGGACAGGACATGTTCGGCCCGACTGTTTTTGATTTCTGACTAGAGAGAAATGTTTACATGCACAAATTGCACGCGGGACCTCATAGCCTTTTGGTCTTATCTGAAAAGATTAGACGTCAGATCCACTACTCCAGAATTAGATGTTATCATCATCATTATACAGCAAGTCCTTGACAGGAGATCACTCTCATCACGGTCTACCCAAAAGAATTTCCGTCCCTCGCCATTTCTCCCCCCTCAGACATGCGCATGCCCAGTTAGCCTCCAATATCCGGTATCCATCTTGGTGCTGGTCTACCCCGGGGCTCTTGTTTCAGAAAGCACAACTTATAGTCACGGAGGAGATCTCCGTGACTATATGTTGTGTTTTGTGAATGTTTTGTTTGCTGGTGAAGGCTACTCGCCACAACGTCCTGTATGTGTCGTAATTCTGTTATGTAAAGCTGCACTACTTTGTGTCATGTTATATTGTTTAAATTTTCACAGCTTTACCGCAGTTCCAACAGATTGTATTCACTGTTTCAGGAACCACGTCTGCCATCTCGGTTCTTCCAAAGCCAATCTACCATGGTGTTTTAGTATAGGCAAAGTATTGTACTTTCCGAATGATACTGTTTATGAGCAGTTTTCCTCGAAGTTCAGATCTTGTACAATGTCAGCATATTTCTACTTCTTGATCCATGCTATTCTAAGACCTCCGGACGGGTATGCTCCGGTCTCCTCCTTAAAATTACCGACATCGGATATCGAACGATTGCAATAGTTCGGTGTAGATTAATCCGTAACAAACTGTTGATGTCTGGCAGCCACGAGCCTAGCCTCAGTCTTCATTTCTGGACGAGAAAGCAGATTCTCAAGTGTCCTTCAAGTTCAGTCTCTCTCTCTCTCTCTCTCTCTCTCTCTCTCTCTCTCTCTCTCTCTCTCTCTCTCTCTCTCTCTCTCTCTCTCTCTCTCTGGATGAGGAATGAGATTCCCAAGTTCCCTTCAAGTTCGGTCTCTCTCGCTCTCTCTCTCTCTCTCTCTCTCTCTCTCTCTCTCTCTCTCTCTCTGGATGAGGAATGAGATTCCCAAGTTCCCTTCAAGTTCGGTCTCTCTCGCTCTCTCTCTCTCTCTGGATGAGGAATGAGATTCCCAAGTTCCCTTCAAGTTCGGTCTCTCTCACTCTCTCTCTCTCTCTGGATGAGGAATGAGATTCCCAAGTGCCCTTCAAGTTCGGTCTCTCTCGCTCTCTCTCGCTGGATGAGGAATGAGATTCCCAAGTTCCCTTCAAGTTCGGTCTCTCTCGCTCTCTCTCTCTCTCTCTCTCTCTCTCTCTCTCTCTCTCTCTCTCTCTCCTCTCTCTCTCTCTCTCTCTCTCTCTCTCTCTGGATGAGGAATGAGATTCCCAAGTTCCCTTCAAGTTCGGTCTCTCTCGCTCTCTCTCTCGCTGGATGAGGAATGAGATTCCCAAGTTCCCTTCAAGTTCGGTCTCTCTCACTCTCTCTCGCTGGATGAGGAATGAGATTCCCAAGTGCCCTTCAAGTTCGGTCTCTCTCGCTCTCTCTCGCTGGATGAGGAATGAGATTCCCAAGTTCCCTTCAAGTCCAGTCTCTTTCTCTGAACGAGGAAGTTCTGATTCACAAAAGTTAAAAAGTTAACTGCATATCCTTTACAGGACGTCGCAGTCAACACTAGCATTTTTTGCTGTTGTGATCTCTTGGCAAGTTTACGTTCAGTAGTTTTCCATTGTTTTTAATTCACAGATGAAGGACAAATATCTTGATAGTTCGTCCACTTGGCATCATCGAGTCAAGAACACACAGCTGATCGAGTGAGATGGTGAAATATGACCGCCCACGCTTATCGGCATGGCACCTGATGATGAATCTCAACAATTATGAGCATAAATTTGTCAGGTTTCTAAAGACACAGCCTCGTCAAGGCAGTTAATCAATGATGAACAGGTAGGCAAGATCGCTCACCTTAGTATTCATTTTCTCAAGGGAATACAGGTACTGTGCGTGAGTCTAGTATATTTTCTAAATTGATGAGAAAGAACAGTGAATTTCGTATATTACTCGTATTATCACTAGAAATAGTATATCAGTGAATTTCCACATTCCCGTTAATCATGTCTGTCCGTCCGTCCGCCCGTCCGTCTGTCTGTCTAGCTTCGCGGGAGCTAAATATACCTGATTGTTTGCATTTCATGTTGTCTAACTTCGGCTATAATCCTGCCGTATTATCTCTGTCCCACTTGTGGCGTTCGGTCACCGACATCTGTGGGCCTTACACATGAACCACTAGTATTCCTGTCTTACATAAGACTAAATGGTGTAGAGTTAGGACATCTGCTCAAAAAGTCAGACTATCTGCTCGAAGGCGTAGTAAAGAAAGTTAGGACATCTGCTCAAAGATGTAGTAAACAAACTTAGGACATCTACTCGAAGGCGTAGTAAATAAACAAAGTTAGACACCCGCTAAAAGGCGTAGTAAACAAAGTTAGGACATGTGCTATAAGGTGTAGTAAATAGAGTTAGGACATCTGCTCGAAGGCGTAGTAAACAAAGTTAGGACATCTGCTCGAAGGCGTAGTAAACAAAGTTTGGACGTCTGCTCCAAGGCTTAGTAAACAAAGTTAGGACACCTGCTCAAAAGCGTAGTAAACAAAGTTAGGACATGTGCTATAAAGTGTAGTAAACAAAGTTAGGACATGTGCTATACAGTGTAGTAAATAGAGTTAGGACATCTGCTCCAAGGCGTAGTAAATAAAGTTAGGACATGTGCTATAAAGTGTAGTAAACAAAGTTAGGACATGTGCTATAAAGTGTAGTAAATAGAGTTAGAACATCTGCTCCAAGGCGTAGTAAACAAAGTTAGGACATGTGCTATAAAGTGTAGTAAACAAAGTTAGGACATGTGCTATAAAGTGTAGTAAATAGAGTTAGAACATCTGCTCCAAGGCGTAGTAAACAAAGTTAGGACATGTGCTATAAAGTGTAGTAAACAAAGTTAGGACATGTGCTATAAAGTGTAGTAAATAGAGTTAGGACATCTGCTCCAAGGCGTAGTAAACAAAGTTAGGACATCTGCTGGAAGGCGCGTAGAAGAATCCTTTATTTCTACCATATATCCGATCTCTGTGTTACCGGGAGCTCTATACCGTAAAAGGCGATTAAGGCGGATTGACGTGATAATTCCTACATCTTCCCGTAGAAAACCTCAGCTGCAACATCCAATCAATGCTGAACACGTATCTAAAAGGCGTGGCTTCAATTGGATGATGGCGCATGCTCCGTATGGAGATGTGAAGCTGAATAGGAGGACGATATACATCATTCGGGGTCTCCTTGGTTAAGCCGAATGCCTCGCGCTCTAAAGGTTGTGGGTTCGATTCCGGCCTCCGTCATCCGGTTCACGAGTGACAATTTCTTGGAGACTCCCGGGGGTTCCTTTACTTTACTTTACTTTACTTTACTTTACTATACTTTACTTTATTTTACTTTACATTACTTTACTTTACTTTACTTTAGTTCACTTCACCATACTTTACTTTACTTTACTTTACTTTACTTTACTTTACTTTACTTTACTTTACTTTAGTTCACTTTAGTTTACTTTACTTTACTTTAATTTACTTTAATTTACTTTACTTTACTTTACAATATTTTACTTTACTTTACTTTACTTTACTTTACTTTACTTTACTTAAGTTCACTTCACTTCACCACAATTTACTTTACATTATTTTAGTTCACTTCACTTTACTTTACTTTACTTTACTTTACTTTACTTTACTTTACTTTACTTTACTTCAGTTCAGTTCACTTCATTTCACTTCACTTCACTTTACTTTAGTTCACTTCACCACACTTTACTTTACTTTACTTTACTTTACTTTACTTCACTTACTTTACTTTACTTTACTTTACTTTACTTTACTTTAGTTCACTTCACCATACTTTACTTTACTTTACTATACTATATTTTACTTTACTTTACTTTACTTTACTTTACTTTACTTTACTTTAGTTCGCTTTACTTTGCTTTACTTTACTTTAGTTCACTTCACTTCACTTCACCACACTTTACTTTACATTACTTTAGTTCACTTCACTTCACCACACTTTACTTTACTTTACTTTACTTTACTTTACTTTACTTTACTTTACTTTACTTCAGTTCAGTTCACTTCACTTCACTTCATTTTACTTCACTTTACTTTACTTTAGTGGTTTACCTTCGTGGGGAGTCTCTGTGGCGAAGTGGTCAAGCCGTTTGACTCGTGCTCCGAAGGTTGTGGGTTCGATTCCGGGCTGCGCCCTTCGGTTTACGAGTTAAATGTTTCGGAGACTCCTGTGGGTCGTCGCTAAAAGCTACGGAGTTCGTGCTTTGTGCGACGCTTTCCGCGCTGCGGAAAGAGACCGAGCCATATGGGATAAAACCCGGTGCGATGAAGTCGACCCTGTCGACTTTCAAGCGACTTTTTTTACTTTAGTGTACTTTAGTTCACTTCACCACACTTTACTTTACTTTACTTTACTTTACTTCAATTCATTTTACTTTACTTTACTTTACTTTACTTTACTTTACTTTACTTTACTTTAGTTCACTTCACTTCACTTACTTTACTTTACTTTACTTTACTTTAGTTCACTTCACCATACTTTACTTTACTTTACTTTACTTTACTTTACTTTACTTTACTATATTTTACTTTACTTTACTTTACTTTACTTTACTTTACTTTACTTTACTTTACTTTACTTTACTTTACTATACTATATTTTACTTTACTTTACTCTACTTTACTTTATTTTAGTTCACTTCACTTCACTTCACCACACTTTACTTTACATTACTTTAGTTCACTTCACTTCACCACACTTTACTTTACTTTACTTTACTTTACTTTACTTTACTTTACTTTACTTTACTTCACTTCACCACACTTTACTTTACTTTACTTTACTTTACTTTACTTCACCACACTTTACTTTACTTTACTTTACTTTACTTTACTTTACTTTAGTTCACTTCACTTCACTACACTTTACTTTACTTTACTTTAGTTCACTTCACTTCACTTCACCACGCTTTACTTTATTTTACTTTACTTTACTTTAGTTAACTTCACTTCACTTTACCACACTTTACTTTACTTTACTTTAGTTCACTTCACTTCACACTTTACTTTACTTTACTTTACTTTACTTTACTTCACCACACTTTACTTTACTTTACTTTACTTTACTTTACTTTACTTTACTTTACTTCACTTCACCACACTTCACTTTACTTTACTTTACTTTAATTCACTTCACTTCACTTCACCACACTTTACTTTACTTTACTTTACTTTACTTTACTTTACTTTACTTTACTTTACTTTACTTCACTTCACTTTACTTGTGACCAATCATTGTGGTTTACCTTCTACCAGAAGGCGGCCTGTACACGCTGGAAATCAAGTCACAAGATGTGGAGAGTTGTGGTTGTTCTTGCTGCTTTGACAGTGCTGACGTGTGAATCTGTGGATAAGTTCCCTGTTTGTTCATTGGATGGTTGGGTGGGTGGATGGATGGTTGGTTGGTTGGCTGGGTGGTTGGTTGGTTGGTTGATAGGGTTGGTTGGTTGGTTTGTGGCTTAATTAGTTGGCTGGTTGGTTGAATGGTTGCTAGGTTAGCTGGTGTGTTGTTCCTATTGTTGACTGATTGGTTGGTTTGATAATTGGTTGGTTGGGTAGTTGGTTGGTTGTTTCGCTGGTTAGATCACTGGCTGGTTGGTTGCTTGGGCGGTTACTTGGCTGGCTGGTTGGCTGGCTGGCTGGTTGGATGGCTGGCTGGTTGATTGGTTGGCTAGCTCACTGGAAGATTGGTTGGTTGATTGTTTAGGAGAGAGTCTGGCTGGTTGACTGGTTGGTTGGTTAGTTAGTTTGTTGTTTAGATGGGTGTTAGACTGACTTGTTGGTTGGCTAGTTGATTTTTTTGGTTGTTTAGGTGGGTGTCTGGCTTGCTGGCCGGCTCGCTGACTGGCTGGCTGGTTGGTTGGTTGGTTGGTTGATTGGTTGGTTGGTTGGTTGTATAGTTGGTTCTTTGGTTGGCTGGCTGTCTGGTTAGGTGAATGGTTGGTTGGTTATACAGTTGGTTCTTTGGTTGGCTGGCTGGCTGGTTGACTGGATGGTTGGTTTATTAGTAGTATAGTTGGTTCTTGTTGGTTTGTTGTATGGCTGGGTGGCTGGTTGGTTGTATAGTTGGTTCTTTTTTTTGGCTGGCTGAATGGCTGGATAGTAGGTTGGTTGTATAGATGGTTCTTGAGTTGGCTGGCTGAATGGCTGGATGGTTGTTTGGTTTTTTAGTTGGTTCTTTGGTTGGCTGGCTGGCGAATGGCAGGCTGGATGGATGGCTGGATGGTTGGTTGGTTGCACGGTTATTCTTTGGTTGGCTTGATGACTGGATGGTTGTTATGTTGTATAGCTGGTTTTTGGTTGGCTGGCTGGCGCATGGCTGGATGGCTGTTTAGTTGTATGGTTGGTTCTTTGGCTGGCTGGATGTCTGGATAGTTGGTATGTTGTATAGTTGGTTCTTTGATTGGCTGGCTGGCGGATGAGTGGAAAAGCGTTTGGTTGTATAGGTGGTTCTTTAGTTGGCTGGCTGAATGGCTGAATGTTTGGTTTGTTGTATAGTTGGTTATTTGGTTGGCTGGATGGCTGGATGGTTGGTTTGTTGTATAGATGGTACTCTGGTTGGCTGGATGGCTTGATGGTTGCGTGTTTGTATAGTTGCTTATTTGGTTGGCTGGTTGAATGGCTGGACGGTTGTTTGGTTGCATATGTGGATCTTTAGTTGGCTGGATGGATGGCTGACTGGTTGGTTGGCTCGTTGGCTAGTTGGCTCGTTGGCTGGATGACTGGATGACTGGATAGTGAATGCTCTGGAAGACTGAGTGTTAAATGGTCAAGTCCGTTGAACCGGTGACTGGTTCGTTGAAAACCTGAAATGGAATGTATCTAATGAGATTGGATTATTAAGACATTTCTGTCGTTCACTGCCCACCTGAATCTTTCCAAGACATTTCTTTCCTTCACTGTTCACCTGAATCTGTCTAACTAAGGCTTAGTTCTTACTTGTATCTGTCTAAGACTGACTTCTTTCACTGGTCACTTGTATGTTTCTGCAACATTTAAATTGAAAAGCTCAAATGTTCTTTTGTGATTGCTAAATGGTCCAGGATTCACACCCGTATGTAACCACAGGAAAGATGCTGCTCTCAGACATTTTATTGTATCTTGTTTCCTGTTTTTGTGTCAAATACTTTAATATTTTTTTTAACCTCTGGATTGCTATGGCCAGAAAAACGAAACACAATTTAAATGACGTTATTTAAACTACGCATAAACTCTCGCAACAAATTGCAGTCACACATACCCCACAGCCGACAGGAAACCTTCACATGTAAGTCATTTCAAACTTCAAGTTTTTGTCGAAAATGTAGTCCCATATGTCAGTTTCTTGATATAAACATATTTCACAGCAATGATACATTTAGCCTGGCTTCATACATATCCAAAACATATACACGTTCGCATACATATACGAGTTTATACATAACTTTAAATATGTTTCAAGTCCACGGAATTCTATTGTACGTCAGTTAATCGTGATAAAGGAAGGGTTGACGAGAGGATCTAATTCACTACAACTGGTTTAATCCTATATGGTTCGCTTTCCCAAAATGTCCAATCAAAAGTTCTTTATGTAAATAATAAACTCCTTCCTAAGATTCAGTCTGCATGTCGTAAGAGTAAGAGGCGTCTAAGGTGGTTCCGCCCGGATATTCTCGAGCCCAGAGAATTGTCCCACTTTAAATTTTCATGTACGTCATAAAAGAGGACTTAGGAAGATTCCACCCATGTGTTACCACGGCCTTTAAGGGAAGCAAAGAATCGTAACACTGTTACAGCCACACATGTCGCAAGGAACGACGTAGAGGGGTTGGTCGTGGGGATGGCTTCCCCACTCTGTAGAAAAACTAGCTGCAAACTCGAACAAATCGTGAACAATACTAAACATACAGAAGAAAAAGAACACAGACGCCAACCAAGAGGAAAGATGACACTTCTATAAGAGGCATGGCGCGATGCAGAAAAAGCCACAAGAAGACCAGATAGCAAACTTTCTTCCTTTCGCCCAGCGAAATTTCCGGAATTAGCCTGAGAAGATTATAACTAGAAATGCTTTTGTCGGGAATCCACGGGGAAACGTAAAAGAGGAATACCCAAAAACACACAGAGAAGAGAAAATAGACATAAATGAATAATATGTGTAGGACATAGATGGAACTGCGTGGAGTAGTTCAGAATAAATATGGTAGCTTAGAATGATTCGGTTCAGGGTTTATGTCCCAATGAGAAATAACAGGTGAAAGAGGATGAAGGAGAGTGAGTCATTTCAGATAACCTAACATTTCCGCTTCTGTACATAAGATAGCAAGTAGGCTACGCTAGACGCCTCCCTGGAATATGCTATTGTGGACTACTGGCCAAGGACACTAGAGAGTTTGTGGCTCCTATGCATAATAATAGTAACACAAGTAAAGGGCCAATTTGCAGGCTTATATATAGTGCTAGACTCGTATTTTCATATAACATTCGCCAAGCCAAGGATGATGCCCATATATGTAATATTGAATATTAAAGTACTTGTATATAAATGGGCGTATGTGTGTTCGTATGTATGTATGTACGCATGTACCCGCGCGCGCACACATACAAACGTATGTATGTACCCACATGCCGGTTGGGGCATTGGTGCACGATAAGGAAGAAGTAGGCGGGGTTCTCTTGGATCACGTATACTGTAGAAGAACAGATAAATCACCATGATCTAGGCAGTAGGTGCGGCAGGGAGGGACCAGGGGAATAGGCCGACACTCAGTACTTTGAGAAAGGGCTAGACGGACGCATAGGATCAGACTGCTACTGGTACCATTAGTATTTGGACTCTTCTCTGGCTGTTGAAGAGGAGGATGGAGCGCTTTTGGGAATGTTCCTAGTGCTGTGATGTCAGTTCTTGACTCAACTCAGTGGATGGATGGATGGATAGATGGATGGATGATTGGTGGTTGGATGCGTGGATGGATGTATAGATGAAGGGGCTGATGGGTGGATGGATGGATAGATGGGTGGGTGGGTGGATGGATGGAGGATGGATGGATGGGTGGATGGGTGGAGTGATAGATAGATAGATAGATAGATAGATAGATAGATAGATAGATAGATAGATAGATAGATAGATGGATAGGTAGATATTTGGATGGATAGATGGATGGATTGATGGATGGGTGGTTGGATGGACGGACTGGTATTTGGGTGGATGGATGGATGGATGTCTGAAAGGATCGATGGATGACTGTTTGATTGGATGGATGGATGGATTGATGGATGGATGGTTGGATGAATGGATTGATGTTTGGATGGATGGATGGATGGATGGATGTTTGAAAGGATGAATGGATGGCTGTTTGATTGGATACATGGATGGATAGATGGATAAATGGATGGATTGGTGGATGGGTGTTTGGATGGGTGTATGTTTGAATGAATGAATGGCGGTTTGATTGAGTTGGTGGATGAGGGGTGGATGGAAGGATAGATCGATGGATGGATAGATGGACGGACGGATGCATTGCAGGAAGTATAGTGAGCAGGTGTGTTTAGGGTTGCTAGACGTCCAACAAAAAGAGGACATGTCCTTATTTTTAGCCTAATATTCTCCGTTGAGCAAGCAAAGCTAAAAACCTTTAAAATGTCCGGCTTTTCTTATATTTTGTGTTATAATTTTTTTTAATGTATTGTTGTTACAACTTACAATGTATCTACACTTTACTGTATGTTTACATTGTTAAAATGATGGCTCCTGCGAGAAATATGTTGTGTAATTAATACAGATTATAAGATAATAATTGTACAATCGACTGTTTAAATATATTTTTTTTAGCATTTTGAAAAAGGCCTCCATTAAATTCATATTAATTTTTTTACATGATTGTTTCTTGGTCGATTCGCTAAGAGTAAGATACCATTATTGGCAGGTATTGTAATACAATTGTACTGTTTTATCTGGAACAATTCAAATGAAATATTCAGTATGTCCTCCTTTGTCCTCTTTTTTTATTTGTTGGTCTTATAATGTCTTCCTTTTTGTGCCCACGTATCTGGCAACTCTAATTGTGTTGGAGTGAATCTGGGTGTGGTTGAATCCATGCAAACATGCAAGCTAATGTTTATTTGTATACCCATGTTGCAAATTTGATATACCGTTACATTAACAACCTTACACAGTGCCCACGGTTGGAAATGAATGTAGCAGAATTACAGCTCCAATATGACTTATTATTACTACTTCTCTTACAACTACAACAACACACCACAATCAACCCAATTAAACAACTTATGGGATGACAGACAGACAGACAGACAGACAGACAGACAGACAGGCAGGCAGGCAGGCAGACAGACAGACAGACAGACAGACAGACAGACAGACAGACGAGATAAGATAAGATAAGATAAGATAAGATAAGATAAGATAAGATAAGACATACGTTAAATGAACACTGTGCTGAATTACTGACTTACTAAAACACTGCCATGTCGCTACTTGAGTATAGAGCTGAACATCAAACGAACGATACACACTCGAAGACATGTAGTTAGCTCAAAGGTGCGTGCAAAACTTGACCAGACAAAAGCTGAACCATGGGCCTGGTCAACTGGCTGTTGGGGTTGCTAGAGACTGTGTTTGAATTTGATTGGTTGGAGATTATGATAGATGATTCGGAAGGATGGTTAGAAAGCTGCGAAACGTTTCTGGATTGGAGTGATGCGCCAGCGGAAATATAACCAAAGCTGTTAATCTGGTGAAGTGTATCGGGAACATCGAAGCTCGTAAGTTGTCTGCATGCTCAATATCATATGTTGTGCCGAGAAGCCCAGGCGACTCCACTAACATCTACGTTTTGTTGTCTTGATAAGCTCCACCAATAATCGCTTTTAGTGTTACTCTGTTATTGTATTTTAAGAAACAGAAGATTTGGGCCAGTTCAACTGGTGACGTGTTAATTTGGGGACCATTATGTTGTCTTTTCCACTCTCGCTTTCGATATTTCGCTGCTGGATTTCCCTCCGCTGCTATCCCCCTCCGCCACCTCACCGAGCATTCTATATTTCTGGATACTTTGTCTCTAAAACCCTCGTTAACGATTGCTACAAACTTCTCCAGGCCGTCTCATCTTGTTGCGCGGAAAATTATGACGAATGTCTCGTCCTGATATGGGTCACCAAACGTCTTCGTGAATTTGCCTCTTGCAGTCCTTGGCTATTTTGACTCCGGAATCGTCCAACGGATTCTCTTAATTATACGTTGAAATCTCCAGGTTATATTATGCTACTCTATTTTATATTATGTTCTTACAGGTTATATTAGGTTACTTTAGTTAATATTAGATTATTCCAGGCTATATTAGGTTACTCCAGGTTATATTAGGTTACTATAGGTTACATTCGGTTACTTTAGGTTATTATACCAGTGTATAAGAACACGAAGGCATGTTGTTTTCTTGTTGATATAACGTTTATTTGCGTAAGATGACAAAGCTTCGATGTTCTCCTCCACTCAAGTCAAAGGCCGGATCTTAACTCCCCTTGCCAACCCAATACGTCACGATTGAGCATCTCTCTCCCCTTTCAGTCTCAATGCTCAATCGTGCTGTATCTGTGTTTCCCACTAGATCCCAATAATACCCCAGAACTCCCTTACTGTTACACCTCCCCATGTTTAATAAAGAATTTTCCTTATAAAGGAAAACTCTTTACTCCTAATCCCCTTACTCTATTCCCTCTTTTTCCTTACTTCTCACAGTTCCTCTAATCTTCCCTAAAACCACTCTAACTTAAATGAATATTCAATTTCTTTAACTTTTTCCCCTGCTATATAGTCAACCCCCTTCTTCTTCGTTTCTGGCCCTTCAACCAACCATAACATATTTACATATCTTTAATAACAATTCAATATCAACATCATAACATCATAACACGTCTTCTTAAATACTCTTCATAAGTAACCTGCTTAAAATTTCAAACGCTAACACCAACTCCTTATTTTTATCACCAACGCTACTAATCCCCCACTTTCAACTAACCTGAAATTACTTTCACACGATAGGAAGACAAAGAATCGGTGGCCACCGGTATTTAAAAGAAGCAGTAGAACTCTTCCACACAAAAACCACACTCAGCTACATCACACACCCCCTTTTCCAAACCATACTCCTTTACCCTCCTATGTCATTTGAGACTTTATGTAATAAAGTCTAAAACCACACTCAGCTACATCACACACCTTTACCACTCATTATGGTAAACGTTTACGCTGCTATCTACAGCATCAAAAACATTATCCACATCCAATTGTCTATATATTACAGACACTACTACTTTACCTCAACCTCATATTGTAATGTTAACCACAAAACACATCCCAAAGACACAATTATAAAGGTCTATTATCCCTTAAGACCTCTTCCAACATTATGCACCTCACCTCACATAACTATATCTCACTCAGAACCTCTCTTAATGTCCATTTCTCCTTCTCTTATGCCGTTATCAACAGCAACCTAGTAATCATGAAATCTCCCCACAACATCGTAATCTGACCACTACTCTAGCAACCCACTTATTATTCTATCTCTGAAGCTTAACACACCCAAAGGGATAAACATTTACATCCTGCCCAGGCCATGTAACCCAATGCCTCTCTAAAATCTTCCACCTCTCAATTCATAATTCAAGCCGTAAGCCACAGCAGCAAAAATAACCACTCATGTCTGTGACTGCTTGCAATCAACTTTATCTCATTCCCTTTATTACGGACCCACAAACACCCCATGTCACTATGTCTCCCCTATGTTCATTTCTCATTTACACCCTAACACCCCTTTATTATTGTACTGTTATCCACAGTGTCTAGTCAAACATGGATCCAATTCATGTTTACTCTTTGTCTGGGGTAATTTTCTTATTCTTCTATAACCCAGCAATCTCGTGTATATCATGGTTCTTCTGAACCCCCGGAAACTATGTTCAAAACTTTTCTCAGCTTTACTCCACTGATCCCATATATTTCATATTAACCTCTCTACGCTGATTATCACAGCACAAAATACCCATGAACTTCTTCTTCACAAAGAGAATGTGTCTCCCTATTAGCTCTCAGTAGCTCTTTTCTGAACGAAGGGTCCTAATTAAAGCCCCCTGTATTGTCTTTATTCTAGACAAAAACCCTGTAAATTAAACATAACTTAATTAACTACTATTTAACACACAAAACAGCGAAATAAAATCACAACAGGACATCAAACCCCCCCCCCAAATTTTTGTAACAATCATTTATGTTTCCCCTCAACTCAACTAAAGGTATGATGATGATGATGGTGATGATGGTGATGATGATACAACATACATCCTATTCTATTGTTACCTAATACTACTGGTCTCTTTTACGGACCAGTAGTTTACAGATGAAAGTCTAAGGACACAATAACCCTATTCTAAAATAATAACAATCATTTTACAGGACCAAATCAAGCAAAAAAACATTTATATATGAGGCATTAACTAATCAATAAACAATTGTCTTCTCGCTAAAGAGAAGGTTTTCAAAAAAAAATATAATTCACTTAGAATTAACCACGTAAAGTGACCCAGCAACATTGGCCTCCTTTGCTAACCAATGTAACACCTATCTATTTAGCCAAGTCATGTATAACAAAACAACTCCATACCAAGCATTAATGCCAAAATACGTATATACATATATACAAATATCTATCTGTTATCTACAGATCATCATAATGCGGAACCATACTTGTTCCCCTCAACCAAAATCACTACTCAACAACTGACCGTTCCTTTTTCTGGAAGTCAAACATTGATTATCTCCCCTCACAATTTTCTATCTTTTTCCAGCCTAACTCCTAATACATCATCCTTTTAAGCCAGCACTGTAAACTACAAGTCGACCACTTTATCTATCACTAATGCAGCAGTCATCTATTCACTTATTAATTAACCTGTGGCTCGGATTTTTACCAAGCATCACTACAACTTCCTAATCAATATTACCGTTATCTACGGTATCTCCATCCTCCTACGTCCAACAAAAATTTGGTCTATTTATTATAGACCTCTCACCAAAACAACTAATTCTACTTCTAATTTCATTCTCCTGCATCAGTACTTTCTGTATCTCACCACCATTACCTCAAATCTCTCCTATCCTTTTCATATCGTGACGATAATCAAACCAATCACTCTTATCGGAACACCTTTTCTAACATTCATTTACCTCATCTTGTTTACCTTCGTATCTTTCACTCCTATTTATCGGGATTCTTTCAGAACAGCAACTCACGTCAGTATATACAACGGACCTCATTTTTCTCATTTCTCCGTATTAGGCACTCCTGCTTCGACATGTTCCTGTCAAGAATACTAAAGATGTTTTATGAAACGTCAGTCAGAATATTAACTCTCTTTCCGTCAACCTGTCATACGACTTCCATAATTTCCTTCCAAGATCACACATTCCAAACAAAAGACATCACACTTTAGCACAAACAAAACAGAGGCGACGACTATAGCTAAAGAAGAACAAACAACAACAATTCCGCTAAACGAAACGAAACAATTGATATTGACAACAGGTGTAACAAGGCTATTCAATTCTCTGGACTTATCAATCACTCTTCTCATATTCACACGGACAATGATACACAACCTCGCTCTCATCTCACGACTACTTTTGCATCACGACAATCTAACATGTCCCTTCTATTACTACAAAAAGCACTTTAGACGCCACCTCAACATTCCAGCAATCATTCACCACATATCAACACGTATTGATCTCCTCAAAACACATTGACACAAGACATGTTAACGCCACTCTTATATTTTATCTATGTATTTCACTTAGGCGACGTCATCACACCTCTCTCTTACTTCCTTCATCACGACGAACACCTGTCTGACTACAGTTATACTCACGTATGAACACCGCACAACCAGACGAATTATTCTAGAGGACTCTCTCAATTCACTGCTTTCTTATATCTCTACTTCTATACGAAGGTCAGACCCTATACATGACAATCTCGCAACTTATATTGTTTTCACAGCACTTTCTACTATCTCTTCAAAACAAACTTCATTCCAACAGATCACTAATCTCGTAACTATCATTCTATACTTCTCTACACACAACAACTTTCTTCTTTCTCCGCAAGCACGACGTAACTCGTATTTTTCAAGCATCCACTTCTACCGTCTATTACTTTTATTCTCACGTTCAACTGGCTATTTTACACACAGGATACTCAGTACCTCCTCAATCTATATCTCCTCACCAGACATTCTCGGTTCACCTGTCAACAATACTATTCTTTCTTCCCAAACAAACAAAACTATCTCGGACATCACGTCATAGCTCTGAGTCAAACTATTTCTAACACGAACATTCATACTTAATTTATCTCTCACCCTCTACTAATTCTCTCTACTAAGTGCTGAATCCACCCTATTTTACTTAATTTACTCTCCCTACATCTTAACCAAACAGAAGATATCCTGTATTACGTAATCCACCGGAGTTCTTCTCATAAGCCAAAACTATTTCATTTTCCTTCTTCATCCAAGGAATTTTAACCGTTATATAGTGTGTCCAAATTAAACACTTCACTGTCTTTCAATACATTAACCCGTCTTTCAGTTATTATGTCATCATCACTATCTGTTGTCAACCTGTTAAAGTACTCAGGTCTTAAGGTCCTAAGGTCTTCTATTTTACTTAAGTCACTTTCTGTCGTTGAATAAATTCCCGCTACCTGTCTACCACTATTCTTCTTCTTAAATGAGTTCTTTCTATTTCCTTTATTTGCGTCAGTCTGTTCACTGTTTTCTGTGTACCTTATGTAACGTTTATACCTTCCCATCTCGTCTTCAGATGACACACTAATAATAGTTCCTTCATCAGACTCATTATAGTTTACTGCAAACACGTCGGCTCTATTCCTATAGTCGTCTTTAAAACGTCTGACTTTCTTTCTCTTTCTCGGTCTTCGTCCCTTAGCCTTCCCTACTTTCTTGTCATATAATCCAGTATCTAGTTCTACATAGTCACTAACCAAAACTCTGTCCGTCTGTCCACCAGTCACTACTCCGTATGAGGGAACATCACGCTTCGATTTAGGATCTGCTTGTAGTGCAGCTGTCTCATTCTCTGAATCATCAGTAATAATATCTGTTTCAGCATCACTATAATGTTCGGCTGTAGGAATATCTTCTCCGTAACTTGAATTCTGACAGCTAATATTCCTACACCATTTGGGAATTAGTTTCCTGTCTATAGCTGAAGAACTTGACATGGCACTACCTCTATTTACAACCATACTATTTCTTTCCTTAATACTTTTCTTCGTTGGCTTTCTTTCGTCCTTGGTTTTCGTATGTCTATCCTTCTTACCTTCAACTTTGTCTCCCTTAGTCAAATGAGTTGGTTTTGACTGAGTTTCTATTAAGTCAGTTTGACTTCCCTTTGTTATCTTGCTGACTGATTGTACCTGAGTCTGCGTACTACTTTCTATCGTATTACCTGCTTGCGTCTGTGTCTCTCTATTTCTTTTCTTTACTAATACCGTCGTCTTCTTTTCCTGTCCACTAGTCACATTCGCAACCATTTTAGGATTAGTCTGTATTTTATTTACAGGTTCAACTCTGTCTCTTACACCTGATTTCAAATATTGTCTTTGTCTCTTTTCAAACCAGTCGTTACGTCTTTTTCTAGCGGTTGCACTGTGAGAGGGCCAGTCCCATGATTTCCTTGAAAAGTTTCTCTCACGCCCATTTTTGTATTTATAACTGCTATACCAGTCCGACCTTTCACTATTACGTCTGTTCTTCTCACCGTCTTTTACTCTATATACATTAGGCCTTGGTTCGTCATAACCATATTGTCTTCTATCTTTATTAAGCCATGGCTGTCTCCTGTTATTCTTTCCTACTCCATTACAGTCTACCATAATTCTATAAGGGTCCTGTCTAGTCGTTTTGTTTTTCAACGTTTCCAGAAAATTCTCTACCTCCGTAATTGACACCTTTAATTCCCCCAACCATTTGCTAACACGTTGTAATTCCCCACACAAGAAATTCATATTAACTATCTTTTGGAATATCTATCAACCTGAAACAATATTTTCACTTCTTCTTCTGTATATTTCTTTGGTACCTGGAAAAAAAACTTGTCCTTATTCTCCACTGTGCTGGCTGTGTTGAGTCTTCTAATCTGAAATATTTATACAAGCAACCAATTTCACTTTTTTTTTAATTTACTAACTTAACGTCAAAACTTGTGCTCAGGTGTTCTGTTCCGCCATGCTGAAAAATACTGAAACAAAGCAAGCAAAGAACCACACAATTTCAACTTCTTAATTTAAGGAATACACTCACTTAGTTATAGTACAACCTACAGTTAGTTTCTAGGGTTTGAGTACCACACAATTTTAACTTCTTAATTTAAGGAATACACTCACTTATTATAGAAAACCACAGTTATTTTCTGGGTTTGAGTACCACACAATTTTAACTTCTTAATTTAAGGAATTACACTCACTTATTATAGAAAACCAGAGTTATTTTCTGGGTTTGAGTACCACACAATTTTAACTTCTTAATTTAAGGAATTCACTCACTTATTATAGAAAACCAGAGTTAGTTTCTTTTTGTTTCCTGACTCAAGCCCGTACCTTCCTCGCCTCAGCGTCAATTTTCGTTCGATCGCCAGGAGTCTATCTCAGCTGAAAAATCAGTCGCGGAGTTCAGGTATTCTGTTTCTTCCCCCAGGTAATTGCGTTACTTCTCTAGGGATGCCGGGATTATCTTCAACCCCTGGTTGGGTCCCATCTGAGTCTTGTAGCCTTTGTTTTCACCCCGGGTGGGGTACATCATCGACGTCTTGAGATAGCGATAACGTAAGTGGCTGGCGATTTGAAATTAGCAAAAGTCAGGTTATGGTAACTTTTTGAAACTCCAGAGTTCAGATCGCGGCTATGGGAAGCCCTTTGATAACGCTGAAGGCTGAAGTTCAGACAACGACCATGACGTTAAAATTCAAACCACGGCTCTGGGAAGCCCTTTGATGACGTAAAAATTCAAACCACGGCTCTGGGAGGCCGTTTGATGACGTTAAAATTCAAACCACGGCTCTGGGAAGCCCTTTGATGACGTTAAAAATTCAAACCACGGCTCTGGGAAGGCCCTTTGATGACGTTAAAATTCAAACCACGGCTCTGGGAAGCCCTTTGATGACGTAAAAGTTCAAACCACGGCTCTGGGAGGCCCTTTGATGACGTTAAAATTCAAACCACGGCTCTGGTAAGCCCTTTGATGACGTAAAATTCAAACCACGGCTCTGGGAAGGCCCTTTGATGACGTTAAAATTCAAACCACGGCTCTGGGAAGCCCTTTGATGACGTAAAAGTTCAAACCACGGCTCTGGGAGGCCCTTTGATGACGTTAAAGTTCTATAATTTTACATGATTGAGAAATTATTTGCTCAGGGTTATCACAGCCTTCGAGCCTCTTTATTTGCTGATTATTGAACTGATTACAGAATTTTACTGGACATCCTTTCACTGGAACAACAACAAGCGTCTCCCGACCTTGATAAAACTGATTTGAGAAAACGTTAAATACCTTCTGGTTTAGGCATTCTTTGAAGGTTTCTTAGTACTTCGCGTGGTAGCCGGGACGGCCCAATTCAGTATCCTGGTTAAGCGGCAGCATTTCGCATCCTATACCAGTGTATAAGAACACGAAGGCATGTTGTTTTCTTGTTGATATAACGTTTATTTGCGTAAGATGACAAAGCTTCGATGTTCTCCTCCACTCAAGTCAAAGGCCGGATCTTAACTCCCCTTGCCAACCCAATACGTCACGATTGAGCATCTCTCTCCCCTTTCAGTCTCAATGCTCAATCGTGCTGTATCTGTGTTTCCCACTAGATCCCAATAATACCCCAGAACTCCCTTACTGTTACATTATGTTAGGTTACTTTAGATTACTGAAGGTGGTTACTTTAGGTTATATTAGATTACTTTAGGTTATACGTCTGTTCTGGGTTATATTAGGTTACGTTAAGTTATATTAGGTTACTTAAGGTTATATTGAGCTGCTTTAGGTTATATTAGTTTGCTCTGGGTTATATTAGGTTACTTTGCGTTAAATTTGGGTCTGTTAGGTTATAATAGGTTACTTTAGGTTATATTACGTTACTTTAGGTTATGTTAGGTTACTCTGGGTTATATTAGATTGCTTTATGTTATATTAGGTTATATTAGGCTACTCGAGGTTATATTAGACTACTTTAGATTATATTAGGTTACTCTAGGATATATTTCAATAGACTAAGTTATTCTAGTGTAAGCTATGTTACATTAGGTTAATCTAAACTGCATTATATTTAATTAAGATAGGTGAGGTCAACTTATGCTGGGCTTTCTGGGTAATTTAAGCCAGATGAAGACATACCAGTCTACCTGTAAGCAGGAGTAGGAAAGTTAGATTAATTTAGGGTATATAAAGTAGGATTAAACGTAATGAGATTGTGTAATGTCGATTAAGTCACTTTAAGGTGCAAAGGCATACACTGTTGTATATTTGGTTAATTAGGTTATATATAAACGTATGTGCTGTGATACATGGGTTATAATGATGGTTAAACGTGTAATTTGCCAAGTTGCCAGATAGAAGACTAGGTCATCAGAATGCTTGTAAATAGCTCCTTTTGTCAAGGGTCCATTATAACGACATTGAGTGTCTCGGGTATATGGTGGCTGCGCCATTGTTTTAGACTAAACAACACTATATGGGTGATGGTGTCAGTATTACGCCGGCCGCCTTTCCTTCCCAGAAAATATTATGATACCCATTTTTAGACTGGGTCCACTTTGGAGACCAGGTCAATGCAAAGAAAGGTCCCCGTTTACAAGATGATTCGAACACATGCTCGGCAGGTTGGCAGGCAAACGTGCTAACCTCTGCGCCACCGCAGTTCCCTCTTTAAATGCATTGTCAAGTAAGTTTCCAGAAATAAATAACAATGTATTTACAAACACTCACAAACATAATAGTATGCACACGCATACACATACATTCAAACAGACACACATACATGCATAATATACATAATAATACGCATACAAACATACACACAGGAATATAAACATACCAAAAAAGGTGCATCAAAAGAAACAAGCACGTCCTCTGAGGGACACACGCTTGTCATATCTAGGGGAATGAAACTCGGGCTCATACAGGCAACAAACTCCGTTCATATGCAATCTAACATCATTTATTTAGATTATATTACAGTAAGCTGGCGAAGAGAGTTTTCGCAAGACAGCAATCTGCAAGTTGCGTATCACAGGAGTTTACAATAAACATGATTATTACAACAACTCTATCAGCTATCTAACATATGTATAAGCCCCCTAAAACACTTGGGTCTGAACTATCAATTCCCCCTTAAGGTAAGCCCTGTTGCTTCCTCGATGTCCAGTCCGTGTCTGCCTTTCCACACGTGTCGCAATCCGACACGGGTGGTAACTCTCTCCGAGTTTCTCGTGGACCCCGCAATCGGCGGGCCCCATCGGTGTCCACGGGGCTGTGGACACACTGACCGGTCCTTCGAGAAGGCTCTGGATTATTCGAGCCTTCGAGTGACTCGGTTCTTTCCCACTAACGCTCTTCTGTCACCGTGCATAAGTTAACCGTGAGTACACATAATGCATTTTTCCCAGCGCGCCTTCCACCCTCTTGTATTATGTGTTATTATGTTTTGACTTTCTATTTTATAGTTGGCGTGGTGGCCAAGGGGTTACGAACGCAACTCGCAATCCAGCATAACGCATTCGAAACACGACTACGGACGATTTGAAACCAGGCCGCCTTGCGCTGGTTTTAATTTAATGGTATTAGTGTCGATCGTTCATACATCATTGGCAAATTACTGAATATAAACTTACCATGAAATCGCAACTAGCAAACAATGCAGGAGTTAACTGCGATGTTATGTAAAGGATATGCAACTAGCATTCTTCCATGTTATTATTATATTAACTTATTCAGTGGCGAAGGATAATATATCGCGAAATGTGACTTTCTGTTTGTACAGAAGGACAATATATATCCATACTAGGGCCTTCATGTTATTTGTTTTATTTCGCGGTGTCTTCCACAGTTTCAATGCTCTGTGAACGGACATGTACATTATAATGTTTGTTCATTTAATTGTGTGTCATGTTTGGTTCAAAGCTACGTTTCGTTTGGCACTGAATTAGTTAAACGAATAGTATTTTATTCTTGGGGTGTTAAGCGTTGTCAATAGCTTCTTGACTGTCCAGAATTGAGATCTGGGTTTAACTTCCATAGGAATCCGAAATTTGTTTGTCACTTCCTTGTGTATATGGTGCTGAGAATACGGTAGCTCTGTTAATTCATCATAATTCGGCGAAGAAAGGTTACCGGGGTCCGCGGACACCACCTATTAAGACCATTACCTAGTTTATATGAAAATCTAGAAAGATAAAAGCCTTAATTTTTATGTCCTTAATTATCACTACTCTTTATGCATCACGATTATCATCCTTCTCGTACTTCTCTTAACTTCTTCCTGTAATTCCTTCTTGTTCTCCTCCTCCTCCTCCTCCTCCTCCTCCTCCTCCTCCTACTCCTCCTTCTCCTCCTCCTACTCATCATCCTCCTCCTTTCTTCTTCTTCTTCTTCTTCTTCTTCTTCTTCTTCTTCTTCTTCTTCTTCTTCTTCTTCTTCTTCTTCTTCTTCTTCTTCTTCTGCTGCTGCTGCTTCTGCTGCTGCTGCTTCTGCTGCTGCTATATGCACAAAATATGTCTATTCGTCTGTCTGTCTGTCTATCTGTCTATCTGTCTGTCTGTCTGTCTGTCTGTCTGTCTGTCTGTCTGTCTGTCGGTCGGTCGGTCAGTCGGTCTGTCTGTCTGTCTGTCTGTCTGTCTGTGCGTCTATAATTCAATTTGTCTGGCTTGTCGTCTATCTATTTGTCTGTCCATCTACCTAAATAGCTAACAGTCTTTCTCTCCTTCTATCCCTCCCCCCCCCCCGCTATTTCTCTCTGTATCTGCTTCTTTCTCTCTCTCTCTCTGTTCATTTATCCCTCTCTCTACCTGCATTGCTCTACACATACACACACTCGCATACGCACGCACGCGCACACACACACACACAAATATATATATATATATAATATATATATATATATATATATATATATATATATATATATATATATATATATATATATATATATATATATATGAAATTTGCATAAAGTATGTAATGTATTTTTGCCTTCAAACGCCATTTTTGTGTAGAAGTATCAATCTAGCATTTCCTGTTCTACTCGCCACTTGTAAGTTATCTAACCTTGACCGATTGTCTTGTTTCTCCATGGCTAGTTAATCAGACTGGATGACTTAAGGCAAACCTGGAAAACTTGCTCTCCTCTCGAACTTCTGCCACGCTGTCTCCCAGCTAAACGAAAGACTTGTTGTGTATGATGTCTTCAGGACACCACCCGCTCTAAAGCTTCACAGGTTAATAAAGTGGTCGGCTAGAAGAAATCAATAGGGGCCATTCTTTGGGGAAATGGACACAGTTCTTGCAAGGTCGGTTGGCGTACGGCCTGAAAATAAAATTGTCATGAAATGTCCCTCTTGGCCGGATACTCCCTTGCATCAGTACTTTGGATCCAGAAAATCCAACCAAAAGATTTCGGACTTTGCAATGTCTTCTCTTGGATACGTCCGCTTGTACGAATACTGCTGCCCGTGCGAAAGGAAAAATCTGCCTGTGACAGATTCTGATTTGGAGACCTCCTTTGTTCATATCGAGGAGAGAATGAGGTCTGATGGTCCCTTTATACTCTATAGAAGGCCGCCACAACGGCGGGTGGGTGTTGGTCTATCTGAAAGAGCCCGGGAAAAGCGTTTGCTGAAGTATTACAAATATTTCCAGGGTTTTCAAAGAAAATTCCAGGTGTCCAAACAATTTCAGCAAACTCACCATAAGCCTGAGAACAAGGCAAGGGTTAAGAAGATTATCAATTGCTACAAAAGGAAAATAAGTCCCCAAGAAGCATCTTCTGCCAAGCCATCACAAAGCCAACAGGCATCTTCAGCGACGCCGTCAAATAGCAAACAAACTAACCCGAGGCCTTCGGCTGCTTCGTCTAGTCGATCTATAGACACGAGTACAGTTTCACAATTGAAAAATCAAAAAGTCGTCGCAGCAAATGCCATTAAGAAAAAGAACACTAAGGCAAATACTATGAAAGCCCAGCCATCAGTCAAGAAAGAGCTTGCGTACATGGCGGCAGTTCTTGCCTGTATGGACACTAGCATGAACGTCTTTCTGAAGAAGCCAGATCGGGGTACCCTAATGACACCAACCCTGGCTACTATTGAAGAAGTAACTGGTGATTGTGACGTTGCTGAACCAGAACCAAGACGTGACGTGGCCGTTAGCTACACCACGCGTGTATCCCTCAACCCAGATTTACCCAAGAAAAACCAACACCAAGAAAAGTGTACTTCTCACACACCACCCACGTACCCCAAAAACGAACCAAGTCAGCTTCGAGGTATACTGAAACACCACAAGCAAACGACAATAAAGAGTATTCTAAATAAAGACAAAGAAGACCCCGTGGAGACAACTTCAGTTTCTCTCGTCAAATGTGAAGAAACCAGCTCAGGAGATCCGGAAACCCCAAATCAGAATCCCCCTAAACCAAAAATTCAGAAATCCCGCAGGACCAAAAAGGCATCGGCCAGCGTTGGAACACCCGGCGACGACTTAAGCTCTGCGGGCGACCTGAAAATTACCGCAAACGTCACCCTGAAGAAAGAGGTCAAGCCGAAAGCACGACGATTTCGCCCGGTTCTTAAGAGAACCAGCGTATCTACAACACCCCAGTCACTAAGCGCAAGTGCCTCGGTTAAATTTGGTAAATACTAAGCTAAACATTTGTGTCGCACTATAATGATAACAATAGTTTTCACCTTATTATGTTCTCTAGTGTGTCCTCGCCGGCTTCGTGGCTTAGAGGTTATGACTGTTCTCTGTAATCTCGTATACTCTCGTGGGTAACGTGATGATGGTGAGAATCAGCAGTGGTTCGAATCGCATCGGTAACTTACGGGGTATGTGAGCCGGCCGCTCAGAAAGCAAAGGCAAACTACTGAGCGTAATCTTGCCAAGAAATCAACATACAGCTGAAAGATGCAGGTGTTGACAGCGATGTACTGTAAAGGATATGCAACAAAAAACAAAAAAAGTGTGTCCTCTATTATCTACTTATTTTCTCCTCTCATAAGCGCCATAAAATACTTGTGAATTTGTTTATGAGCTGTCTTAGTAGCCTCAAAGTTTTCCCCAATAGATCTTCAATATTTATGTGATAATTCCACAGGACTATTAGTCATTTCCACTGCAGATTAAACTATTACTATTACATATTGCTGATAAGTAGTTACATTGCAGAGTGAATTATGCATGATAACGGTTACAGGCAAGATGATCTCTTCATTGCACCGAGTTTTATCCCATATGGCTCGGAGTTCTTTCCGCAGAACGGCCTGCCGACAGAGTTGTACAAAGCGCGAACTCCGTTACTCCAGAGGTCAATTCCAGGATCTCTGAAAATTGCACTCGTGAACCAAAAAACGAATCTACGGCCTTCGTAATACGACGCGGAGTGTAATATTACAGCACTCTGGGGCGTTTGAACTTACAGTAACAATTGTGGTAAAGTAGGTTAATATAACAACTGTCCGAGACAATGGTGTAACAATTTTGATTTAAAAAAGTATATAGAATATGTTAACATAACACAGGCCCGGGACACTGGGGTTAAAGTACCACATCTGGTAGAGTAGGTTAATACAACAACTGCTTTCGAAACTGAGTTAAAGCAAACATTTTTGATTAAATGGTTAATATACAACTGCTGTCTGTGACACTGGAATTAAAGTATTTTTTCATTAAATGGTTAATATAACAACTGTCTGGGACTGTCACCGCCTCACGTTCACATATAATAGAGGCTTGCAACTCCAGCCCAAGGGGAAACCAGTGAGTCGCGCAAGACTATTATATGTGAACGTGAGGCGGTGACAGGGACATTGGGGTTAAATTTACAAATTTGGTAGAGTAGGTTAATATAACAACTGCATGCCTGAGACACTGGAGTTAAAGTAACAATTGTGATTAAATGGTTAATATAACAACTGCCTGGGACATTGGAGCTAAAGTAACAATTTTGATTAAGTTGTTCATATAACAATTGCCTGGGACACTGAAGTTAAAGTAACAGTTTTGATTAAGTAGTTAATATAACAACTGCCTGA
>JACEFZ010001924.1:0-12500 GCA_014155875.1 Cepaea nemoralis | reverse complement strand
TTGTGTGTCGATTGTGTGGTTTATGAGTGTTCTGTGTCGATTGTGTGGTTTATGAGTGTTCTGTGTCGATTGCGTGGTCTATGTGTGTTTTGTGTCGATTGTGTGCTCTGTGGGTGTTCGATGTCGATTGTGTGCACTGTGGGTGTGCTGTGTCGATTGTGTGGTTTATGAGTGTTCTGTGTCGATTGTGTGGTTTATGAGTGTTCTGTGTCGATTGCGTGTTCTATGTGTGTTTTGTGTCGATTGTATGCTCTGTGGGTGTTCGATGCCGATTGTGTTCTCTGTGGTTGTGCTGTGTCGATTGCGTGTTCTATGTGTGTTTTTTGTCGATTGTGTTCTCTGTGGGTGTACTGTGTCGATTGTATGCTCTGTGGGTGTTCTTTGTCGATTGTGTGCACTGTGGGTGTTCTTTGTCGATTGTGTGCACTGTGGGTGTTCTGTGTACATTGCATGTTCTATGGGTGTTCTGTATCTATTGTGCGTTCTGAAGGTGTTCTGTGTAGATTGCGTGTTCTGTGGGTGTTCTGTGTGTTGATTGTGTGTGAGTGTGTTGTGTCTATTGCGTGTTTTGCGGGTGTGCAGTGTCGATTGCGTGTTCTGTGTCGATTGCGTGTTCTATGGGTGTCATGTGTCGATTGCGTGTTCTATTGGTGTCCTGTGTCGATTGCATGTTCTATGGGTGTTCTGTGACGATTGCATGTTCTATGGGTGTCCTGTGACGATTGCGTGTTCTGGGGGCGTCATGTGTCGATTGCGTGTTCTGGGGGTGTCCTGTGACGATTGCGTGTTCTGGGGGCTTCATGTGTCGATTGCGTGTTCTGGGGGTTTCCTGTGTCGATTACGTGTTCTGGGGGTTTCCTGTGTCGATTACGTGTTCTGGGGGTGTCCTGTGTCGATTGCATGTTCTGGGGGTGTCCTGTGTAGATTGCGTGTTCTGGGGGTGTCCTGTGTCGATTGCGTGTTCTATGGGTGTCCTGTGTCGATTGCGTGTTCTGGGGGTGTCCTGTGTCGACTGCTTGTTCTGGGGGTGTCCTGTGTCGATTGCGTATGCTGTGCTGTCTGATACGATTTGTGGTAGGAAAAACAAGGCGCGGGGAAGTTAGCTTTACAGAGATATCAACATTAGTAGTCTCCTCTTAGTGTCCCTTCCATCTTGTTCTCTGTTTTGCGTTTCTTTTACTAATAATGGTATTACTACTACTCCTACTGCTACCACCACCATCAACAGCACTACTACTACTACTACTACTACTACTACTACTACTACTACTACTACTACTACTACTACTACTACTACTACTACTACTACTACTACTACTATTTCCGCTGCTGCTGCTGACTATGCTCTTTGTTCTTGTTTTTTCCTCTTCTCCTTAATCTGAATCTTCATTATCATTATCTTCATCCTTTCATCTTCTAAATCCTCCCCCGTTGCTGTTGGTGTTTCTTCTTCTTCTTCTTCTTCTTCTTCTTCTTCTTCTTCTTCTTCTTCTTCTTCTTCTTCTTCTTCTTCTTCTTCTTCTTCTTCTTCTTCTTCTTCTTCTTCTTCTTCTTCCTCTTCTTCTTCTTCTTCTTCTTCTTCTTCTTCTTCTTCTTCTTCTTCTTCTTCTTCTTTTTCTGCTGATGCTGCTGCTGCTGCTTCTTCTTCTTCTTCTTCTTCTTCTTCTTCTTCTTCTTCTTCTTCTTCTTCTTCTTCTCTTCTTCTTCTTCTTCTTCTTCTTCTTCTTCTTCTTCTTCTTCTTCTTCTTCTTCTTCTTCTTCTTCTTCTTCTTCTTCTTCTTCTTCTTCTTCTTCTTCTTCTATTTCACTATTGTCTTCCTCTTCCGATTCCATGCTACTAATAATATTAAACACGAAGTCTTTTATATGTTGCTACAAATGAGCGTGCTTCGAGTCTTCCCAACCATCGTGTAAGAGCGGTCTTCCTTGTGGGCCAATATTCAGTCCACACTTATCAAAACATAGGATCTGTAAAACGGTCAACGTGGTCGAAAGGATAAGAGATTCCTCATCAGGGCGGGTTTTAAAACAATTCACACGGGCTCGCAGCTTGGTGCAGCCTAAAACGGGTAAAAGAACAATTCTTGGGAAGTAAAGTCGGCGGGCGTGGCACTAAGCACACCATCCCTCGAGCGTCGCTAGGTTGATACAAATACGAGTCTAGGACCTAACACCTCGTGTGCTGTCATTGATTCAGTGCCAACAAAAAGTAGGCTTGGAGCAAACATGGCACACAATCAAATGAACCAGTTTTATACTGTAAGTTTCCGTTCACTGAGCATTCAAATTTCGGATGATGTCACGAATCAAAACAAATAAGTCGATGACCCTAGTATGGCGATATATCGTTCTTCTGTCTACATTGGAGGTGGCATGTGGCTATACGTTATCCTTCGGCATTGAATCAGTTAAGGCGTGTACACGGGTTCTTGGACTTGGGTTCAACCATCCAATAGACGCGCTAAGTGTCATCCTGCCATAGTGGGCAGTCAGTGGCTGTGCCAGGTCCCCACAGCCTCCTGCTCCGGTACAGGCGCCTGGTGAGGTCAGCTTGGCTGACTGGATAGGAGGGTTTGATCTTAAACTTCCGGTGTGCTGATGAGGAGGTATCGCGTTAAACTCCTACACCGGTCAGCTTGACTAAAATGTTTACTTCTCATCCTTGACTTGTGGACGTAAATTACAAGTACCCCAGAAGTCGGAGTGGATTCGCATAACGGCGAGGGACACTGGTATTAGGGAAAGCTAATGTACGACTGAGTTCAAAGCAAACCAACGCAAAACAAGTCGGCTGGTATGGAATTTACCATTTACAATGTTTTAAGGAAGTGATTATAGAATAGCTCAAGCAAAAGTTGTAAGGAAGTGATTATAGTATAGCTGAAGTAAAAGTTTAAGGAAGTGATTATAGAATAGCTCAAGCAAAAGTTGTAAGGAAGTGATTATAGAATAGCTGAAGTAAAAGTTTAAGGAAGTGATTATAGAATAGCTCAAGCAAACGTTTTCAGGAAGTGATTATAGACCAACCCAAGCAAAAGTTTAAGGAAGTGATTATAGAATAGCTCAAGCAAACGTTTTCAGGAAGAGATTATAGACCAACCCAAGCAAAAGTTTAAGGAAGTGATTATAGAATAGCCCAAGCAAAAGTTTTAGGGAAGTGATTATAGAATAACCCAAGCAAAAGTTTAAGGAAGTGATTATAGAATAGCCCAAGCAAAAGTTTTAAGGAAGTGATTATAGAATAGCCCAAGTAAAAGTTTTAAGGAAGTGATTATAGAATAGCCCAAGTAAAAGTTTAAGGAAGTGATTATAGAATAGCCCAAGTAAAAGTTTTAAGGAAGTGATTATAGAATAGCCCAAGCAAAATTTTTAAGGAAGTGATTATAGAATAGCTCAAGCAAAAGTTTTAGGGAAGTGATTATAGAATAACCCAAGCAAAAGTTTAAGGAAGTGATTATAGAATAGCCCAAGCAAAAGTTTAAGGAAGTGATTATAGAATAGCTCAAGTAAAAGTTTTAAGGAAGTGATTATAGAATAGCTCAAGCAAAAGTTTAAGGAAGTGATTATAGAATAGCTCAAGTAAAAGTTTTAGGAAGTGATTATAGAATAGCCCAAGCAATAGTTTAAGGAAGTGATTATAGAATAGCCCAAGCAAAAGTTTTAAGGAAGTGATTATAGAATAGCCCAAGCAAAAGTTGTAAGGAAGTGATTATAGAATAGCCCAAGTAAAAGTTTAAGGACGTGATTATAGAATAGCCCAAGCAAAAGTTTAAGGAAGTGATTATAGAATAGCCATAGCAAATGTTTTAAGGAAGTGATTATAGAATAGCCCAAGCAAAAGTTTAAGGAAGTGATTATAGAATAGCCAAAGCAAAAGTTTTAAGGAAGTGATTTTAGAATAGCCATAGCAAATGTTTTAAGGAAGTGATTATATAATAGCCCAAGCAAAAGTTGTAAGGAAGTGATTATAGAATAGCCCAAGCAAAAGTTTAAGGACGTGATTATAGAATAGCCCAAGCAAAAGTTTAAGGAAGTGATTATAGAATAGCCATAGCAAATGTTTTAGGAAGTGATTATAGAATAGCCCAAGCAAAAGTTTTAGGAAATGATTATAGAATAGCACAAGCAAAAGTTTTAAGGAAGTGATTATAGAATAGACCAGGCATAAGTTTCCTCTTCTCCTGTTTCGCATTTCTCTCGCTTTCTCTTCTTTTTGTTTTTCTTCATTATATACCCCTATTAATTTGCAGAGAGCAGAAAAATTACTGTGGGATAAAAATACCGAAACACTGGATACTGAAGGCATTTTATGCACGCTTCTAGAAAAACTCCCGTCAGAAAAACCGGATGCATATTTGCAGGAACAAAGTATAGCTCAGATTTTTGAGGTAGGAAAGAATGGTGTTTGTGGGTAGAAACCGACATCCGTTGGGACCGTATGTGGGTTTGTTGGTTAATCACGACAACCACTGCTAGAGTGAGTGTGTAAGTATGTATAGTACGACAGCCACTGTTACAGTGTGTGGGTTTATAGGTTGAGCACGACAACCACTGCTACAGTGAGTGTGTATGTAAGTATAGCACGACAGCCACTGTTACATTGTGTGGGTTTATAGGTATAGTACGACAGCCACTGTTACAGTGTGTGGGTTTCTAGGTTGAGCACGACAACCACTGCTGCAGTGAGTGTGTATGTAAGTATAGCTCGACAGCCACTGTTACAGTGTGTGGGTTTATAGGTATAGTACGACAGCCACTGTTACGGTGCGTGGGCTTATAGGTATAGTACGACAGCCAGAGTTACAGTGTGTGAGCTTATAGGTATAGTACGACAGCCACTGTTACAGTGTGTGGGCTTATAGGTATAGTTCGACAGCCACTGTTACAGTGTGTGGGTTTATATAGTACGACAGCCACTGTTACAGTGTGTGGGTGTATATAGTACTACAGCCACTGTTACAGTGTGTGGGTTTATATAGTACGACAGCCACTGTTACAGAGTGGGTTTATATAGTACGACAGCCACTGTTACAGTGTGTGGGTTTATATAGTACGACATCCACTGTTACAGTGTGTGGGTTTATATAGTACGACAGCCACTGTTACAGTGTGTGGGTTTATATAGTACGACAGCCACTGTTACAGAGTGGGTGTATATAGTACGGCAGCCACTGTTACAGTGTGTGGGCTTATAGGTATAGTACGACAGCCACTGTTACAGTGTGTGGGTTTATATAGTACGACAGCCATTGTTACAGTGTGTGGGCTTATAGGTATAGTACGACAGCCACTGTTACAGTGTGTGGGTTTATATAGTACGACAGCCACTGTTACAGTGTGTGGGTTTATAGGTATAGCACGACACCACTGTTACAGTGTGTGGGTTTATATAGTACGACAGCCACTGTTACAGTGTGTGGGTTTATATAGTACGACAGCCACTGTTACAGAGTGGAATTATATAGTACGACAGCCACTGTTACAGTGTGTGGGCTTATAGGTATAGTACGACAGCCAAAGTTACAGTGTGTGGGTTTATATAGTACGACAGCCACTGTTACAGTGTATGGGTTTATAGGCATAGCACGACAGTCACTGTTACAGTGTGTGGGTTTATATAGTACGACAGCCACTGTTACAGTGTGTGGGTTTATATAGTACGACAGCCACTGTTACAGAGTGGGTTTATATAGTACGACAGCCACTGTTACAGTGTGTGGGTTTATATAGTACGACAGCCACTGTTACAGTGTGTGGGTTTATATAGTACGACAGCCACTGTTACAGTGTGTAGGTTTATATAGTACGACAGCCACTGTTACAGTGTGTGGGTTTATATAGTACGACAGCCACTGTTACAGTGTGTGGGTTTATATAGTACGACAGCCACTGTTACAGTGTGTGGGTTTTTACAGTACGACAGCCACTGTTACAGTGTGTGGGTTTATATAGTACGACAGCCACTGTTACAGTGTGTGGGTTTATAGGTATAGCACGACACCCAGTGTTACAGTGTGTGGGTTTATAGGTATAGTACGACAGCCACTGTTACACTGTGTGGGTTTATAGGTATAGTACGACAGCCACTGTTACAGTGTGTGGATTTATAGGTATAGTACGGCAGCCACTGTTACAGTGTGTGGGTTTATAGGTATAGCCCGACAGTCACTGTTACAGTGTGTGGGTCTATAGGTATAGCACGACAGCCACTGTTACAGTGTGTCGGTTTATAGATATAGTACGACAGCCACTGTTACAGTGTGTGGGTTTATAGATATAGCACGACAGTCACTGTTACAGTGTGTGGGTTTATAGATATAGCACGACAGTCACTGTTACAGTGTGTGGGCTTATAGGTATAGTACGACAGCCACTGTTACAGTGTGTGGGTTTATATAGTACGACAGCCACTGTTACAGTGTGTGGGTTTATATAGTACGACAGCCACTGTTGCAGAGTGGGTGTATATAGTACGGCAGCCACTGTTACAGTGTGTGGGCTTATAGGTATAGTACGACAGCCACTGTTACAGTGTGTGGGTTTATATAGTACGACAGCCACTGTTACAGTGTGTGGGTTTATATAGTACGACAGCCACTGTTACAGTGTGTGGGTTTATATAGTACGACAGCCACTGTTACAGTGTGTGGGTTTATATAGTACGACAGCCACTGTTACAGAGTGGGTTTATATAGTACGACAGCCACTGTTACAGTGTGTGGGTTTATATAGTACGACAGCCACTGTTACAGTGTGTGGGTTTATATAGTACGACAGCCACTGTTACAGTGTGTGGGTTTATATAGTACGACAGCCACTGTTACAGGAGTGGTTTAATAGTACGACAGCCACTGTTACAGTGTGTGGGTTTATATAGTACGACAGCCAGTGTTACAGAGTGGGTTATTATAGTACGACAGCCACTGTTACAGTGTGTGGGTTTATATAGTACGACACCCTACTGTTACAGTGGTGGGTTTGATATAGTACGACAGCCACTGTTACAGTGTGTGGGTTTAATATAGTACGACAGTCACTGTTACAGAGTGGGTTTATATAGTACGACAGTCACTGTTACAGTGTGTGGGTTTATATAGTACGACAGCCACTGTTACAGTGTGTGGGTTTATATAGTACGACAGCCACTGTTACAGTGTGTGGGTTTATAGGTATAGCACGACAGCCACTGTTACAGTGTGTGGGTTTATATAGTACGACAGCCACTGTTACAGTGTGTGGGTTTATATAGTACGACAGCCACTGTTACAGAGTGGGTGTATATAGTACGACAGCCACTGTTACAGTGTGTGGGTTTATATAGTACGACAGCCACTGTTACAGTGTGTGGGTTTATATAGTACGACAGCCACTGTTACAGTGTGTGGGTTATATAGTACGACAGCCACTGTTACAGTGTGTGGGTTTATATAGTACGACAGCCACTGTTACAGTGTGTGGGTTTATATAGTACGACAGCCACTGTTACAGTGTGTGGGTTTATATAGTACGACAGCCACTGTTACAGTGTGTGGGTTTATATAGTACGACAGCCACTGTTACATTGTGTGGGTTTATATAGCACGACAGCCACTGTTACAGTGTGTGGGTTTATATAGTACGACAGCCACTGTTACAGTGTGTGTGTTTATATAGTACGACAGACACTGTTACAGAGTGGGTTTATATAGTACGACAGCCACTGTTACAGTGTGTGGGCTTATAGGTATAGTACGATAGCCACTGTTACAGTGTGTGGGTTTATACAGTACGACAGCCACTGTTACAGTGTGTGGGTTTATATAGTACGACAGCCACTGTTACAGTGTGTGGGTTTATAGGTATAGCACGACACCCAGTGTTACAGTGTGTGGGTTTATAGGTATAGTACGACAGCCACTGTTACATTGTGTGGGTTTATAGGTATAGTACGACAGCCACTGTTACAGTGTGTGGGTTTATAGGTATAGTACGGCAGCCACTGTTACAGTGTGTGGGTTTATAGGTATACCACGACAGTCACTGTTACAGTGTGTGGGTTTATAGGTATAGCACGACAGCCACTGTTACAGTGTGTGGGTTTATAGATATAGTACGACAGCCACTGTTACAGTGTGTGGGTTTATAGATATAGCACGACAGCCACTGTTACAGTGTGTGGGTTTATAGATATAGCACGACAGCCACTGTTACAGTGTGTGGGTTTATGGATATAGCACGACAGCCACTGTTACAATGTGTGGGTTTATAGGTATAGTACGACAGCCACTGTTACAGTGTGTGGGTACCTACAAACCCACACACTGTGTGTGGGTTTATAGGTATAGTACGACAGCCACTGTTACAGTGTGTGGGTTTATAGGTATAGTACGACAGCCACTGTTACAGTGTGTGGGTCTATAGGTATACCACGACATCCATTGTTATAGTGTGTGGGTCTATAGGTATACCACGACAGCCAATGTTATAGAGTGAGTTTGTAGATATATTACGTCAGCCACTGTTACTGGGTGAGTATATATGCATAGTACGACAACCATTGTTACAATGTGCGTATGTAGTTATATCGCGACAGCCATTGTTACAGTGTCTACGCCTGTAGGTATATATATTTATATCGACATCCATTGTTACAACGTCTACGCCTGTATGTGTTATATATATATAACGACAGCCATTGTTACAGTGTGTTTATTTCTATGTAGATCACGACAGCCATTGTTACAGTGTGTTCAATCACGACAGCCATTGTTACAGTGTGTTAATTTCTATGTAGATGACAACAGCCATTGTTACAGTGTGCTCATTTCTATCTATAGCTATCCCATGCAGCTCTGTCCATATACTTCCCACTTTGTTCATTTCTGTTTCTACTTTTCTTCTCCGTGAGTTTTCATGTCTTCCTCCGTTTCTTTGGCCATGTGGATCCCAGACTAAAATATAGCTGGCAGGCTAATGTTTAAGCTGATCATTTTTCTAGTCCGCGAAGGATGTTATAAATATTCAAATGTAAGGCCCTGGATGATGTTATACATATCCAAATATATGACCAGTGAATAATGTTATAAATATCCAAATGTATGACCCGTGAATGCTGATATAAATATCCAATTATATAAACCGCGAATGATAAACTCACTTGTAGTGAGTTGTTTGAATACTCATACCTCAATGGGAGATAAAGGACAAGAGAAGGTATTCAGTCACAAATTTAATTAACTCACCCCTAATGTGATGACTGGAACTGCCTGTCCTGGGTGAGGCGTGTGGTATATCTGGTATTGATGATGATGCTACTAGATATGCTGGTGCTTGCTTGCTTGTGTTCGCTGGCTGTGAACATCAGCGTAAAGTTCAGTATGTCGGATGAAGACACCCTGTTGTCCAACATCAGTGTGATGTCATACAGGACTGAGGTTTGCGTGAGTATCCGTTGTCCTGCTACTAGATATATTGATGATAATTTATGAAGCTCCTAGATTTATTGAATTTCGAGTCCCGCCTGCGGTTGCCTTGGCCAGGCCAGAGGAAATGATTACATGGGCTTACACGACCAACGGGAGGAGCTGCTGGCCGAGGGGCAACACCGCAGGGGTTCAAACCCTGGGTAAGGTGATGAATTTTTTAATGTCCGGGGCAAAATTAAAACATTAACCTGCACAGTTCGCGGCGACTGCACTTAATTCCTCAGGCGTAAGACCACTCTGTTCTACACCGCAAGATCCCATTGCAATGATGACAATTTTTTTTAATTGTTTATACGGCCCGCGGACTGGACATTCCTTCACCCCTGCAGCAAAGTAGCACATGACTATCAGAGAAATGTATTACTTTAAAGTAGCATTTGATTATCACATAACCCATGATATAACTGATATAATGTGTTAACTTATTTCCCTTCCAAGCATTTAACCAGATCACTGGTTATTGAACAAAGCCCTTACTCCTATGATAAGCTCCAGCTTCTGGCCCGTGATCTGACAGTTCAGCACGGAAACTTGCAAGGCATCCTCCAGGATCTGCAGGGCATGAAAGAGAGGTCCAAACCTAAGGCCTGCGCTCGCTTCATTGACACCTCAATCAATCAGACCGTGTCCAAGCTGGCCACCAAACCCAGGCAGCGAATTGGCAGCATCCTCAAAAGATTTGCTTCTCCTATAAAGACGGATGTGGCTGAATGCGCGGAAGAAAAGGAGCCCGGCAGTAATGAGCATGCGTGCGATAACTGAATGATCAATGTTTCAGACAAGTCTGATGAATATGAGAGAAACGCATATGCATTCTTTGATACATACTGTTTTAGATGTCTCTAGTAAATTACCTTCAGGGGAAAAGGGGGAGGGGGGGGGGGGGGGGGCAAAAAATCCCTCATCAAAATTGTTGGCGTATTATTTGGGTGCTCTAAGTCCGACAATTTACACTGCTGCTAAGGGGAATAATATTTCTTTTTTCGCATATCCTTTACAGGACATCGCTGTCAACATCAGCATCTTTCAGCTGATTGTTGATTTCTTGGCAAGATTACGCTCAGTAGTTTGCCATTGTTTTCTGAGCGACCGGCTCACATACCCCGTAAGTTACCTGCAAGGAGAAAACCGCTACCAGTTCTCGCCTACGTCAAGTTACTCACGAAAGTATATAGGATTACGGAGAAGTCGTGTAACGCCTAGACCAGAGAGGCTGGATAATAATAATTTAGCTTGTTTTAAAAAGAAAAGGAGCATTTAAAGGCATTGAATTACATTCTCCTGAAACGAATGTTGTGAATTCCTTGGAATACTAGAATAACTAAAACGACTGCCTAAAAGAGTCTAATGAAACTCATCATCATCATCATCATCATCATCATCATCATCATCATCATCATCATCATCATCATCATCATCATCATCATCATCATCAAGTGTGGAGAGTGTGGTCGACGAATTGCGCAGTCTTCCTTCTTTAACCCAATTCATCGCGCAAGTCATTCTTCTTCCTTAAAGAACATTTAGAGCCAACATAGGCCTTACCAGGCATTTTACAACCCGCGGCTCCTAACTGTCAACTCCACTGGATGAAATGAATTCATCATCATCATTCTTGATGGACAAACACCTCTACAATGTCTTTGATGTCATCAATCCATTTTCTTATCGGGCGTCCCATTGCTCTAGCATTAGATCTTCTTTGCTATAGCGCCAGTGCTGGTAGTTGAGGTGTCGCATTCTAAGGTGATTGGTCGAACCATTTGATGTGGCACAAGGTTATAATCCCACTGTCTTTCTGATAACATGATTTCATACTCGGTCTCGGATAGCTAAGTTAGCAGTTCTTCTCTAGCATCTTATCTCGCAGATATTGATTTTGCGTAAGTGTGATTTGGGTAATGTCCAAGTTTGACATTGGTAGCGTAGGGTGAGAGTGAATATCTTATAAATTATCTGTCGTGTTGCGGACATAGGTATATCTGCTTGTTTCAGTATGTGTGATAGTTGATATATATTTACTCATTAAAAACAAAATACAACGTTATCAGTAGAGCACAGTTCAAAGTTACACATAGAACACTGAAGACAAAGATACTTCCTGGAATACAATTCAAAATGAAAATGTATCTGTACTCTATTAATAGTGTATGTTTATGAAACTGTGTCCACTGTACCAAGACATGTAGGCATTGTAACAGGGGGTCGTTGTGTATCAAGATATTTGGGTATTGTAACAGGGGGTCGTTGTGTATCAAGATATTTGGGTATTGTAACAGGGGGTCGTTGTGTATCAAGATATTTGGGTATTGTTTCAGGGGGTCGTTGTGTATCAAGATATTTGGGTATTGTTTCAGGGGGTCGTTGTGTATCAAGATATTTGGGTATTGTTTCAGGGGGTCGTTGTGTATCAAGATATTTGGGTATTGTTTCAGGGGGTCGTTGTGTATCAAGATATTTGGGTATTGCAGCATGTGTACTTAGTTATTACTTGGGTTCTCAATCTTCATTCAAGTGCCGTCTCCGAAATGAAGGTTGATAGCAATGGATTTTCAATGCTTGCAGCCTATCATTCTGGTTGTACATTTTGACAAACCGTTTTCGTCCATTGCCTGAAAGTTATCCTACGACTTGTATCCATGTCTACCTATTACTGGTCTATCTTCGACTTTGTCAATCAAGCACGTGCATGGACTACGCCTCAATTCAAAGCGAGCGAAGGGAACAACAAGAATGGTCTCTTTTTTTCAGAATGGCATTTCTATCATGTTGGTTTATTTATTTATTTATTTATTTATTTATTTTATTTTTGATATTATAAAAAGAGTTCGTGAAAGCGACGAGGACAGTGGAAAAGTTAAATTCTGTAAGAATACAATCACAAATGACTGAGTAAACATTGAGGCTATGAAGCCTTCATCGGCAAATAAAAACACACACAAGTGGGTCAATTCGGCTCATAAAAAACAAGAACAAGAAGATTAGAGGTAAGACAAATGCGAGGGAATTACAACTATTGCTTTGACAGAATACTGC
>JACEFZ010001922.1:0-19525 GCA_014155875.1 Cepaea nemoralis | reverse complement strand
CAGGGCGGTTTTTTTTTTTTTGGGCCCCCCCAGGGGGCCCCCAAAAAATTTTCCCCCCGTCCTAATTCCCCCCAAAAAAATCCAAAAAGGGTGGCTCCCGCATTGCAGACGGAGCGATAGTCCCCCTCGAGCAAAAAACATATTAAAGAAATGCCGACTGTTGTGACATTTGGCGCGACTTTCTGTCATCGATCAAAACCTTCAAGTTTTTAATGTGATATTCAGCTTGTTTAGTAAGTACCCAGGTCTCACAGGCGTATGTTGCAATGGGAAAGATGCATGCTTTTAAAAATCTAATTTTTGTAGTTCTATCAGTCCCACTCCATAATTTATTCAGTTGTTTTAGTCTTTGAAGAGTAATAGCTATTAGTCTTTTAATTTCTTTCATTGTGTCACCATTGTTGGTAATCAATGACCCAAGATATTCGAATGGCAAACTACGTAACGTAAAATTGCCTAGAAAATCAACTTAGAGTTGATCGCACAGACCCACAAAGGACCTGCACAATTTTATAATTATAGCTTAAGCATGTTAATTTCCATCATCATCATCATCATCATCATCATCATCATCATCATCATCATCATCATCACCATCATCATCACCACCTTCATCTTCATCATCATCATGTGCCATGTGAATAAGCGTGGGTGGTCATGTTTCACCATCTCAAACTATTACAACAGTCGAGAATCAGCTCTGTGTTCTGGTCTCGACCACATCAAGTCAACCAGGTAATTAACTTCTCTGCCTTTAGATAACCTTGTAGTATTGTAAAACGGCATTAAGCAATGTATCACAAGAAAACACATCAGTCTATAGATAATCGATGGAGGTGTGGTGGCTATGGTCACTGACAACGGCAGAAATTAAAGCCAATGTCTCGCTTATAGAAAAATATCTCGTACCTCAACTCAGTCGCCAGCGGTATCTCCGCTGATTTTACGGGACCCCATGAAAGTCTTCTGCCATATGTCCTGCTCGTAGGCCACGGGTTAATGAGTATCATAGCACAGAACAACACTGACACGGGATCTAGGAGTTGGCGGTCCCTAGAGATGCAGTGACCAGAAACCAGTAAGTGGAAAAGCCTCTGGTACTCATCAGCCTACCAAAAACCATTATTTAACGGTGTCCACCGAAGATGTGCTCCACTAATTTGACAAATAGTTCTACTATCCATCGAGTGTGGTGCCTATTAAATGACAATTAAGTTCCAGCGTCGTCTAACCGGAAACCTAGTGAATGTCAACTCGATTCTGATACCATCCCCATGTTGTCTACTAAACGGCATATCGGCATTATGGGAGAAAACCTTAATATTTGCTAAGGAAGTTGGAGCATTTATGAAGATACGCGTAGTGCTATTGTGTCGATAAAACAACGAAACCAAGAAATGTTATATCTCAGAGAAAGAGAAGCTGATTATATATGGGGCAGAAATAGGAAAACAATAAGATACGCAGTACTCGTACGGTGGTAGCGATGTATGGACCAACAGGCAAGAAATACAAAATGGAATGAATGGATAATAATGAAGAAGAAGAAGAAGGAAGAAGAAGAAGAAGAAGAAGAAGAAGAAGAAGAAGAAGAAGAAGAAGAAGAAGAAGAAGAAGAAGAAGAAGAAGAAGAAGAAGAAGAAGAAGAAGAAGAAGAAGAAGAAGAAGAAGAAAAAAGGAGAAGAGAAGGGTATGTAAAAGAAGAGGATGACGAAGAATGAGCAAAAGGAGATGGAGAACAATGAAGAAAAGGAAGAAGGAGGAGGAGGAGAAGAAGAAGAAGAAGAAGAAGAAGAAGAGGAGGAAGAAGAAGAAGAAGAAGAAGAAGAAGAAGAAGAAGAAGAAGAAGAGGAAGAAGAAGAAGAAATAATGTGGAGAAGGTGAAACTAGCGGATAAGAAGAAATACTAAAATACTGTGAAAACGTAGTCACTTGTGGAACTTGTGTGAGGGCGTCTTATTCCAATACCTGTGACTCTGAGATGTTTTAAATATTTCAGCCAACGTATTATTCATCTATTCACTTCATATTATTCTGCATTAAGCACCTAACAAGAGGTAGTGAAGTATGCCAGGCAATAAACTATGCAACATATTATTGGCAACTTGTGAGTTTATATTTTCTTTTTTATATGAATACACATATTATGTTTACTTATTTGCTACACATATGTATCGACAAACACATTACCACCAATGCATTTCACAACACTCTTTTAGTTAACGTGTGAAGTCAAAACTAGCATAGAAAAACTAAACATCAATTAAACCTAGCATGCCAACTAGGTTCCTTGGTAAAAATCAAGTTTTTCTTTTCGGGCGTGTTCAGTGCGTCCGGCTGTTCAATAGCATCGACACCCATGCCGGCTTTGTTGTTCGGCACGGCGCTAAGAGCTGCGCGCTCTACGGGTAGTCTGGCTGAGGCAGCCATCACATCCGAGGTTAGCTGAGTGTTTTCCCTATCAGCCGGGTGTTGAGGAAGGACACTGGGTTTTCCCTTGCTGTGTTCTCGTAGTTAGCAGCTGATCGGCGCTATTGCTCTTCTTCTTCTTGTTGCTGCTTTTTTTGGATATCTAATGTAACGTTGTTCATCTCGGCGGCCTTGATCAGTTTCTTGTGGGCATTCAAGGGTAAGTATACATGTGTGTGGCTATGCGTGTGTCTATGTGTGTGCGTGCGTGTGTATGTGTCAACGTGTGTGTATGTGTCAACGTGTGTGTATGTGTGTGCGCGCGCGCATGTGTGTGTGTATGCGTGCACGTACTCAGATTGATTACTTGCATGTCTTTTTTTTTAAATTTAGTTTTCGTTCTCTCGTACAGGTACCTACTACTTCTAGTGTACAGGACTGATTTTGCGTGTGCATTAGCTTTCCATTTTACCAGTGTCCCTCGCCATCAGGCCAACACTCCGTCATCTGGGGTACTTGCAATTTACGTCCCCAATTCAAGGACGACTCAACATTTCAGCTCAACTTAACTGGGGTTGAACCTCCTACCTCGCCATTACCGCACTGAAAGTTTAAGTGCGAGATTTCCAGCGATTTTGATACACTATTTCGAAAATAATGTTATTTTGCTTATTAATTATGTTGTACTTATTTAAACGGATTGGTTTTACAGCGTATTTACATTTTTTTGAGGTGTTATTGTAGTAATTATATTTAATACCCCTATGTAATACTGCCAATTTAGCGACGGGAAGAGGCGGTAACGGAGGAAGAGGAGGTGAAGGAGGGGTTGAAGGAGGAGGAGGTGAAGGTGAAGGAGGAAGACGAGGTGAAGGAGGAGGCGGAGGAGGAGGAATAGGTCAGCAGTCAAAGTGTTATTGTGGGGTTTGCTATCTTTCCGTGGTTACCGAGGTAGCGTAATGTATAGTACACTGGCATACCAACGCGACAGTTTTGGTTCAGTCATCAGCTGAAATAGGGTTTCTCCAGCTGCATTGGGTTCTCAGAGAAACCCCTGTCTTGCTAAGTAAACAGGACAGGTTTCTAGAGGAAGGACATGTGGAAACCAGGGAAACTTCCTCGTTACATGAATTTATAACATAGTATATGATACTTTACAGGGATATCTTCCCAATGATTACCTTACTGCAACATGCTCTTCCTGTTTTACTTCTGACTCACTCAGGTTTGTATGTGTATAGGTATGTAGGCAACCTGTTTCTCCGTGCATACAGGCCTACCAAATGTCAAGGCCCTTAGCACATCGCAGACACATAGTTGGAAATTGCTTGGGGCACATTTTTTTGCGGGCGTGTTAAGGACGTTGATAGGGAACTGCTCTGATAATATACCGGGATTTTTTCACGTGGACTTCTAGTAACAAAATTTCCCCTGGTCTGTGGGTAGTAAGATCGGACGCCCGTGTGTATTGTTACTCACGTAAAAACTCCCTTGGCAGTTGGAATTCAATAAAGAGGTTTTAAAGAGCCTAACGGCTGCCCGGGTAAAATTTCGGGTTAGAAATCTACCCAAAGTATTTCAGGATTCCCGCTGAGTGCTACGGAGTTCGTGTACTGAGCTGAGATTCTCCGGACTCATGCCATGGGCAGCCAGGCCTACAGCATGTGATGGCTCTACCACATCACAGACCACTAGCAGGACACTCATCATCATCATCAAGCGCCATGCCAGCTGGCGTAGGCATTCATCTCTCTCCAAGTGTCTTTGGTGTTCTGCTGATATTCCTCCATACCACCATCTCAATCCATCCAGCATCATTTCTTGTAGTCGGCCTCTGCCTCTCTTCCCCGCGATCTTTCCAGTCGTCACGATGTTCTCCAGTGCCTTTCTTCTCGTCACATAACCAATGAAAGCTGTTCTTATTGTTGAATATAATATTCTAGCTTTCTTAGCCTCTTTCAGGCAATCGTCGTTAGTTACTCTGGCAGTCCAAGAAATTCGCAACATTCGTCTCAGGAACCACATTTCTGTTGCTTCCAAGTTCTTCATACTTTGTTAATTTACATTCCAAGATTCACAGCTGTACAGCAAAACACGTACTATATAACACCTCAGCACTCTCTTTCTTACATTCAATGACAGTGACTTATTGCATAAGATATTTTTCAGTTTGTGAAATGCATCTGTTGCTTGTCTTAATAGGAGAAAAATGCTTCGGTATGAATGATACTTTTTTTTTTATTTTTATGTATTAGGCTGGCTATATTTAATTCTTAGTATTTTGTTATATTGTGGTATTGTCATGTGTATTACCGCTTTCTTGTTTAAAATGGTAAGGGACGTTTCATGCCAAGCACAACTGTAGCAGTTTGAAATATTAGACTCACATATTCTAAGTCACGGTATACGTGGTGGGGTGATCAGTTATTTATCTTAACACCTTTCCTTCCCAGACACTTTTGTGAGCCTAGGATTGTCCCACGACCAGATTGGTCAGATAAGATAGCAATCATGCCAATGCTAGTTTCTGAGCCTAGCAACTGTCTTAAGTAAGAAATGCACTGAGCGCTAATGCTCTGGTTGCTCTTCTTTCTTAACCCGTGCAGAGCGTGAGGGTCTTCGCATACTAGTGGAGTTTAAGTGTCTGTGTCATCACTTTTTTGGTTATAGAACAAAGGAAAGAGGGAGAGGGGGAAGAAGAAGAAGAAGAAGAAGAAGAAGAAGAAGAAGAAGAAGAAGAAGAAGAAGAAGAAGAAGAAGAAGAAGTGGAAACAGAAGAAGAAGAAGAAGAAGAAGAAGAAGAAGAAGAAGAAGAAGAAGAAGAAGAAGAAGAAGAAGAAGAAGAAGAAGGAGGAGGAGGAGTAGGAGGAGTAGGAGGAGGAGGATAAAGTAGGAGGAGGAGTAGTCTCATTATAAAGACGTCATTGCCAAGATGGACAGCAGTGGCAGACTATCTTCTTCTGAGATATCTTGCACATTATGTTGGAAGACAAGTGAGGAATGTTGTGAAAGCTGAGGAGATGTGGTTTTATAAAAGAATGATGAGAAGAACACCTTGACGGACAGAAAGAGCAATGAAGATATCTTGAAAGAAGCTAACATAGAAAGAGAACTGATTACTCACATCAGAATAAAACAGAATGCATCCTTTGGGTATGTCATGTAAAGGTAAACGCTGGAGTTTGTCGTCACAACGGGAAAATTGAAAGGGAGGTGAGGCAGGGGGAGACCAATAGAGAAGATGCTGGACAGTTTGACATTATGGCATGGGCGAAAACCGGTATCAGAAATGATTAGCAGTACACGAGACAGAATGCTGTGGACAGGCATGATCACCAACGCCACACAACATGAACTAGAAGGAGCAGAAAAAGAAGAAGAAGAAGAATGAACGAACGAACAAACTTTATTTTCAGGAGAAGAAGAAGAAGAAGAAGAAGAAGAAGAAGAAGAAGAAGAAGAAGAAGAAGAAGAAGAAGAAGAAGAAGAAGAAGAAGAAGAAGAAGAAGAAGAAAAGAGGAGGAGGAGGAGGAGGAGAAGAAGAAGAAGAAGAAGAAGAAGAAGAAGAAGAAGAAGAAGAAGAAGAAGAAGAAGAAGAAGAAGAAGAAGAAGAAGAAGAAGAAGAAGAAGAAGAAGAAGAAGAAGAAAGAGGAGGAGGAGGAGAAGAAGAAGAAGAAGAAGAAGAAGAAGAAGAAGAAGAAGAAGAAGAAGAAGAAGAAGAAGAAGAAGAAGAAAAAGAAGAAGAAGAAGAAGAAGAAGAAGAAGAAGAAGAAGAAGAAGAAGAAGAAGAAGAAGAAGACGAAGACGAAGAAGAAGAAGAAGAACACCATCACCTATTGGCTTATCCCATGCAGAAGTTCACGCTTATAACACTTTTTCGCAATAGCTCTCTGTTATTAGCCAGATGTCCTGCATGTGTTGCTTGCTGGCATGCGTAAATTATTTATTAATTATATACCCATTCATGTTGGGTATTCCTCTTGTCCGCTTACTCGTTAGGCCTCCCTCCATATACATCTTTTCCAGACTCTACACGCCCAAAGTATTTCATTTCCCTCACTTTCGCTTGTCTTAATAACCACATTTCTTTGACAATGAATCCATGTTGAACGGTTCAGTGTGTTCTCTATTTCGCCCATGCAATGCAGATATACATGGAATTGAAGAGAATGCTTTACACAGACATCTAATGTGATAGAACCACAGCCAGCTTCACAGCGAGCTACGATCTGAAATGCTAGACTAGATGAATATCACGGTGGAGTTTTGCATACAGATTAAATATTCCGTGGTGATAAAATATTAGCTGCAATTTTTGCACAATTAGGGAATCGAGGCAACTTAAATATGCACCATAAAGTGTTGCTCTCTAATTGTGAATTTAGAGTTTATGAAGTAAAAGAATCAGACTCACGTAACGTTTCAATTAGCAAATGGAATGTGTGGCAAATTATTCATGGCACTGGGGGAATAGCCGATGTAGGTATGCGTTGACCGATACAGGTAGATATGCTTGTGTCATCACATTGCCATTAGAAATAGCATGTTGCTGGGTTAGGACATAAGCTTCAGTTGTATAAGTTACTTGCGTGTCCTTTAAAGACGTCACATAAATTCCAGTAAATTTTGGCTATTTGTCATTTACTACGCAGTTTGTATGTTTAGTAGTTTGTTATTATTTTCTGAACGATCGACTCTCTTACCATCGAAATCAACGCAAGGCAGTCTGCTTCCAAATCTCCTGTTGCTGATTTCGAACCCAGGATTCTGTATGCCGGGGATTTGTGAGATACATAAACTGTCCTTAAACCTCGGCCTTCAGTTAGACAGGTGAAAAAGAGCATCTGCAGTGGTTATACAATCCTAGGGGTGATTTGTCGAATCGGCTTTCGTATGTTGCATCTTGCACTGTCGTTGTAAAGATAGCAGCTGATCTTATATTTGACAAATATTATATTAAGTTAATTTCGCCAGCAGACGGGCCTGACGTGTTTCCAGTTCTTCTTCTTATAGTTCATACTGTATGGCTTTGGTGATCTTGTCTGTCCACGGCCTTCAGCCTATTATGCTGCCAGTCCTGTGTGATACCGATGTTCCTCCATGCTATGATGTCATTCTGTACAACTTCTTTCTTCTTGGTCTCCCACTTGGAAGTTGGTTTGTAGGTGGTTGTTTAGGTGAGGCATGTGTGTGTGGATAGGTGGGTGTGTGAGGGATGTGTGGGTGAATGGGTGTGTGGGTGAATAGGTGTATGGGGGTGTGTGTGATGTGTGTGCGTTGGGGGATGGGTGTGTGATGGGCGTGGGGATGGGTGTGTATGGGTGGGTGATATGTCTGTGTGGGTGTGGGTGGGGTAAGTGTGGATGGGTCGAGGATGTATGTGTGGGTGGTGATTGTGTTTGTAGGTGGGTGGGAGATGTGTTGTGAGGTTGGTGGGAGATGTGTTGTGAGATGTTTGTGTGGGTGAGTGATGTGTTGGTGGGGATGTGTGTGTGGGATGTTTGTGTGGGTGGGGGATGTTTGTGTGGGTAGGGGTGTGTATATGGGTGGAGTGTTGTTTGGGAGGGGATATGTGTGTGGGTGAGGGATGTGTGTATGTGGCTCGGTGGGGGAGGTGTGGTTGGGTATTGGATGTGCGGATGGGCGAAGAATGTGTGTGAGGGAGGGGGTGTGCATTTGGCTGGGTTGTTGGGGTGTGTGAATGTGGGTGGGTAGATGGGAGATGTATATGTTTATGGGTGGGTGGGGGATGTGTGGGTGTGAGTAGTTGAGGATGAGTACGTGAGTGGGGGGATGTGTGTGGGGATGAGTGTATGGGTGGGGGATGTGTGTTTGTGGGTGGGGAGATTGTGTGATTGGGGTATGTGTGTGGGTTGGATGTGTGTGGGTGATGGGATGTGTGTGGGTGGGAAGTGTGTGTTTGTGGATGAGAGATATGTTGGTGAGTGTGGATGTGTGTGTGGGGGATATATGTATGGGTGGGGAGATGTGTGTGTGTGGGGGATGTATGTGTGTGGGTGGGGAATTTGTGGTTAAGGGATGTGTGTTTGGGGATGGGTGATTGGGGGTGGATGGGTGGAGGATGTGTGAATGATTGAGTGTGTGAAGGTTGGGGATGGGTAGGGGATGTGTGTGTGTGTGTTTGGATGGGTGCGGGAATGTGGGGGTGGGGGTGATTGTGTGGGTGGAGGATGTGTGTACGGATGATGTGTGTAAATGGGGGTTGTGTGGGTGGGTGCGGGATTTGTGTGTGGGTAGGTGCGGGATGTGTGAGTTGGCGGAGAGATGTGTTTGTGGGGGTGTGCGAATGGGAATGTGTGTTTGGCTGCGTGGTTGGGGGTGTGTGGGTGGGTGGTGGAGGACATGTGTGTGAGTAAGTGTTGGTAAGTTATGAGATGGTGGAGGATGTGTGTGTGGTTTAGGCGATGTGTGTATGGGGGATGTGCGTGGGTGGGGGATGTGTAGGTGGAGATGGGTGGATGCATGTATGTGTGCCTAGGTGTGTGTGAGGTGGGACGTGTGTGGGTGGATGTGTGGTGGGTGTGTGATGTGTGTAGGTGGCGGGATGTGTGTGGGTGTGGGACGTTTGGGTTGAGGATCGGTGGATAATTGGGGAAATGAATGCGTGCATGGAGGTGTGTGTGTGGTTGGGTGGGGGATGTGTGGGTGGATGGGGGATGTGTGGGTGGGTGGAGGTTGTTTATGTCTACAACATTCATTTGACAGTGGTATTTTTTCCTGTGTGAATGAATGCATTATGCACTATTGATGAACGAAAGATGAATGATTGGAAGGGCCGAATGTAAGACGGTCCTGCATGCCGAATATTTTACCCTTTGAAAATAAAGTCCGTTCGTTCTCCTCCTCTCCAGCTTTCCCTTTGTGACGACATACTCCATCTGTCCTCTTCTCGTGATATGCCTACAGAATGTGGACAGACTTTTTCTGATACGAGTAAACAATTCTCTTTGTGAGTTAACTTCTTTCAATATATCTTCATTGCTCTGTCTACCCGTCCATGGTGTCCTCATCATTATTTCTATAAATCACATCTCTACAGCTTCCAGATAATTTTTCTCTTGTCGGTTAATTACCTATGATTCTCCTCCATACGTCAGGATAGGCTCAACATATCTTCTAAGAACTCTTTTCCTCGCCTTTATATGCAAAGATAAATTGCAGAGAAGTCTTCATCTTGTAAAACATCGCCTTTGCTTGGGTTTTCACTTACTCCGCCATAGATCTAACCTTGCGACTGCCAATAAACTTACTCTTGAACAAATACTATGGTTTTTCTTTCGATGTTTATAGTATACTAGACCCACCATAAAGGTTCTAAGTTTGTGTTCATCTGTTACTTGACTTAAGTTTGTGTTTATCTGTTACTAGACTTAAGTTTGTGTTTATTTGTTACTAGACTTATGTTTGTGTTTATTTGTTACTTGACTTAAGTTTGTGTTTATCTGTTACTAGACTTATGTTTGTGTTTATTTGTTACTTGACTTATGTTTGTGTTTATCTGTTAATAGACTTATGTTTGTGATTATCTGTTACTAGACTTAAGTTTGTGTTTATCTGTTACTAGACTTATGTTTGTGTTTATTTGTTACTAGACTTATGTTTGTGTTTATTTGTTACTTGACTTAAGTTTGTGTTTATCTGTTACTAGACTTATGTTTGTGTTTATTTGTTACTTGACTTAAGTTTGTGTTTATCTGTTACTAGACTTATGTTTGTGTTTATTTGTTACTTGACTTAAGTTTGTGTTGATCTGTTACTAGACTTATGTTTGTGTTTATTTGTTACTTGACTTAAGTTTGTGTTGATCTGTTACTAGACTTAAGTTTGTGTTGATCTGTTACTAGACTTAAGTTTGTGTTTATCTGTTAATAGACTTAAGTTTGTGTTTATCTGTTACTTGACTTAAGTTTGTGTTTATCTGTTAATAGACTTAAGTTTGTGTTTATCTGTTAATAGACTTATGTTTGTGTTTATCTGTTAATAGACTTATGTTTGTGTTTATCTGTTACTTGACTTAAGTTTGTGTTTATCTGTTAATAGACTTAAGTTTGTGTTTATCTGTTAATAGACTTATGTTTGTGTTTATCTGTTAATAGACTTATGTTTGTGTTTATCTGTTAATAAACTTAAGTTTGTGTTTATCTGTTACTTGACTTAAGTTTGTGTTTATCTGTTAATAGACTTAAGTTTGTGTTTATCTGTTACTTGACTTAAGTTTGTGTTTATCTGTTACTAGACTTATGTTTGTGTTTATCTGTTAATAGACTTATGTTTGTGTTTATTTGTTACTTGACTTAAGTTTGTGTTTATCTGTTACTAGACTTATGTTTGTGTTTATCTGTTACTAGACTTATGTTTGTGTTTATCTGTTACTAGACTTAAGTTTGTGTTTATCTGTTACTAGACTTATGTTTGTGTTTATCTGTTAATAGACTTATGTTTGTGTTTATTTGTTACTTGACTTAAGTTTGTGTTTATCTGTTACTAGACTTATGTTTGTGTTTATCTGTTACTAGACTTATGTTTGTGTTTATCTGTTACTAGACTTATGTTTGTGTTTATCTGTTACTAGACTTAAGTTTGTGTTTATCTGTTACTAGACTTATGTTTGTGTTTATCTGTTACTAGACTTAAGTTTGTGTTTATCTGTTACTAGACTTATGTTTGTGTTTATCTGTTACTAGACTTATGTTTGTGTTTATTTGTTACTTGACTTAAGTTTGTGTTGATCTGTTACTAGACTTATGTTTGTGTTTATCTGATACTAGACTTATGTTTGTGTTTATCTGTTACTAGACTTAAGTTTGTGTTTATCTGTTACTAGACTTATGTTTGTGTTTATCTGTTAATAGACTTAAGTTTGTGTTTATCTGTTACTAGACTTATGTTTGTGTTTATTTGTTACTTGACTTAAGTTTGTGTTGATCTGTTACTAGACTTATGTTTGTGTTTATCTGATACTAGACTTATGTTTGTGTTTATCTGTTACTAGACTTAAGTTTGTGTTTATCTGTTACTAGACTTATGTTTGTGTTTATCTGTTAATCGACTTAAGTTTGTGTTTATCTGTTACTAGACTTATGTTTGTGTTTATCTGTTAATAGACTTAAGTTTGTGTTTATCTGTTAATAGACTTATGTTTGTGTTTATCTGTTAATAGACTTATGTTTGTGTTTATCTGTTACTAGACTTATGTTTGTGATTATCTGTTACTAGACTTAAGTTTGTGTTTATCTGTTACTAGACTTATGTTTGTGTTTATCTGTTACTAGACTTAAGTTTGTGTTTATCTGTTACTAGACTTATGTTTGTGTTTATCTGTTAATAGACTTAAGTTTGTGTTTATCTGTTAATAGACTTATGTTTGTGTTTATCTGTAATAGACTTATGTTTGTGTTTATCTGTTACTAGACTTATGTTTGTGTTTATCTGTTACTAGACTTAAGTTTGTGTTTATCTGTTACTAGACTTATGTTTGTGTTTATCTGTTACTAGACTTAAGTTTGTGTTTATCTGTTACTAGACTTATGTTTGTGTTTATCTGTTACTAGACTTATGTTTGTGTTTATTTGTTACTTGACTTAAGTTTGTGTTGATCTGTTACTAGACTTATGTTTGTGTTTATCTGATACTAGACTTATGTTTGTGTTTATCTGTTACTAGACTTAAGTTTGTGTTTATCTGTTAATAGACTTAAGTTTGTGTTTATCTGTTACTTGACTTAAGTTTGTGTTTATCTGTTAATAGACTTATGTTTGTGTTTATCTGTTACTAGACTTATGTTTGTGTTTATCTGTTACTAGATTTATGTTTGTGTTTATCAGTGACTTGACTTATGTTTTGGTTAATTAACGGGAGTTTGAAACGAAGTGGTTACGCCACCTGCCTCGCTCTCCAAAGGCCGTGGGTTCAATTCCGGGCCAGGTCGTTCGGTTCACGAGTGCAATGTTCTCGGAGATTCCTATAGGTCGTCGCTGCACCTACGCAGTACTGTACGTGATTTGTGCTACTATTTCGACATTTATAACTTTCTTTTCAACAGTATAAGTGTCAGAAGTCTGTGCAGTCACGTGACACGTGACTTGGTGCGAATAATGTGCATCTTCATTAATTGTGGGTTTAGCTGAATGACAGACGCGGCTAATGGTAACCATGTTCTTTGGTGTCCCTTATTAGCCATGCGTTGAAATACACTTTTTAAGTGTCTCTTATTAGCCATGCGTTAAAATACACTTTTTAAAGTGGCTCTTATTAGCCATGTGTTGAAATACACTTTTTAAGTGTCACTTATTAGCCAAGTGTTGACATACACTTTTTACCTTCTGAGATGTGCTGTGGTCATAAGAAGGTAGCAGGTTTAAGTCCAGATTCCCTATGGCTTTAACTTGTCTCACGTTCTTTTATGGAGAGTTTCCTCGCTTTGAACTCAAACATAGTCCATACACGTTCTACTACGTCTAATGCTTTTGACTGATTTTAGCGTGTGAATTAGCATTCCCCTATTACCAGTGTCCCTCGACGTCAGGCGAACCCACTCCGACTTCTGAGGTATTTGTAATTTACGTCCACAATTCAAGGACGAAGAGTCAACATTTTAGTCAAACTGACTGTTGTAGGAATTGAAGCTGCTACCTCGGCATCAGCACACCGGAAGTTTAAGAATGAGCGTCCTTATCTATTCGGCCATGCTGATCTCCAGAAGCTGGCGTAATAAAGCTATCCTCATCTGCCTCAGTAACTGAACTTTTACAATCAACATTGGTGGCCTCAGTAACTGAACTTTTACAATCAACATTGGTGGCTAATTAACTGAACTTTTACAATCAACATTGGTGGCCTCAGTAACTGAACTTTTACAAGAAACATTGGTGGCCTCAGTAACTGAACTTTTACAATCAACATTGGTGGCTAATTAACTAAACTTTTACAATCAGCATTGGTGGCCTCAGTAATTGAACTTTTACAAGAAACATTGGTGGCCTCAGTAACTGAACTTTTACAATCAACATTGGTGGCCTCAGTAACTGAACTTTTACAATCAACATTGGTGGCCTCAGTAACTGAACTTTTACAATCAACATTGGTGGCCTCAGTAACTGAACTTTTACAAGAAACATTGGTGGCCTCAGTAACTGAACTTTTACAAGAAACATTGGTGGCCTCAGTAACTGAACTTTTACAATCAACATTGGTGGCCTCAGTAACTGAACTTTTACAAGAAACATTGGTGGCCTCAGTAACTGAACTTTTACAAGAAACATTGGTGGCCTCAGTAACTGAACTTTTACAATCAACATTGGTGGCTAATTAACTGAACTTTTACAAGAAACATTGGTGGCCTCAGTAACTGAACTTTTACAATCAACATTGGTGGCCTCAGTAACTGAACTTTTACAATCAACATTGGTGGCCTCAGTAACTGAACTTTTACAATCAACATTGGTGGCCTCAGTAACTGAACTTTTACAATCAACATTGGTGGCCTCAGTAACTGAACTTTTACAATCAACATTGGTGGCCTCAGTAACTGAACTTTTACAATCAACATTGGTGGCCTCAGTAACTGAACTTTTACAAGAAACATTGGTGGCCTCAGTAACTGAACTTTTACAAGAAAATTGGTGGCCTCAGTACGTGAATTTTTACAATAAATTGGTGATTAATGATGTCGCACTCCCACTCCCCACCCCAAACATCTGGCTATGGTTTCGTGTGTGTGCGTGCGTGCGGGCGCGCATGTGTGTGTGTGTGTGTGTGTGTGTGTGTGTGTGTGTGTGTGTGTGTGTGTGTGTGATTTCATTCGGGATAGCTTTCATTGCAGATCCGAATAGCTCATCGTGTTTTTCCCATCTCTGTTCACAATTATTATTCTCAGTATTCTGTTCACGAGGCAACGCGACGTTGTAACTTTTAAACCATGCCGCATGTGTGATAATAACATCGCATGTCTAATCCTCTGGGATAAGGGCTTAAAATTAGTGATCAAGTGTGTCCTGTGAAGACTGATTACTATCATCATCAAGTGTTATATTCGAGGTAAAGATTGCCTCTAACGAGTTTCTTATTACACCCAATGCCAATGGCTACATGATATTGTGATACAGGCTACTATGAGGGTTGATCAGAAAGTATGCACAACAATTATTATCTCAGTTAATAATAAAGACAGAAGCATTACATTTGCACCAATCTTGGAAGTTTATAATCTCTTGACGATATATACCAAATTGCACCTCTGTAAACCAGTTCTAGTAATGGCAAACTACTGAGTGTAATCTTGCCAAGAAATCAACAATCAGCTAAAAGATGCTGATGTTGACAGTGATGTCCTGTAAAGGATATGCGAACAAAACAAAAACAAAAAACCAGTTCTAACCGCGACACAAAACCGTTGAAATGGCAGATATTAATGATGTACGCTACAAGCAGAGGATTGCAAACAAGGGGTTTAATCGACGACATGTGTAGAATGTACTGTCTCATCCACCTTACAGTCCTGACCTGACCTGACACCAATTGATTTCCATCGTGTCAGTCCCCTAAGCCGGTCTCTCTGGCTGAGGGGTTACACCACTTTTTCCGTAATCCCGTTTATCCACGCAGGGTCTCGCAGCGAGGCGAGAATTGGAAGCGGTTCGACCCGCGCTCGTAACTTGCGGGATAATGAGCCGGCCGCTCAGAAAGCAATGGCAAACTACTGAGCGTAATCTTGCCAAGAAATCAACATACAGCTGAAAGATGCTGATGTTGGCAGCGATGTCCTGTAAAGGATATGTTGAACAGTCCCCTAAAGAATGATATCCGTTGGATAAAATTTGAAGACAACGAGGGAGTGATTAACGCCGTGAAGAAATAGCTACGAGAACGGAACAAAATGTGGTACAGATCTGGGATACAAGTTATTGTTTCAAGATGGTGTAAAGACGTTAAAGTTGATGGGGATTATGCTGAGAAGTAGGAATGTTTGCTGCACATGTACATGAACATTGTGACTAGATTTCATGTGTATGTTATTAACGGTTAAAGAGATAATAATTGTGGTGGATAACTTTCTGACCTATCCTCGTATGTTGTCCACGACAGCGTAGCGGCTAGACGCTGGACCGGTGGTCTTGGGTTCGATCCGCAGAGGGAAGATTTCGAGTTTTAAAATTTGACCTGGGCTCCAGGTTGACCCAGCTCAAATTGTGTAAGAATAAATGTCCTGGGAAGTAAAGACGACCGGCGTTATACCGACCCCGTCAGCCACTTAGTGCTGTTTGGTCTATAAAATATGGGTCTAGCTGCTCATTTCCAGTGCATGTTAGACGTGTAAACAAGACATTTACTTACTTGTACTTACTATTTTATCCGTCCAAGTGTAGCATTGCCTTACTCTTACATTCTTCCATTCCACGGTACCCTCCGACACATGCTTTTGCAAAGATCTGTTTCCCATGATGTGACTGAAGTATCTTGATTGTCTTACCCTCATGTCATTGACCGAAGTACCTTGATTGTCTGACCTTCGTGTCATTAGTGATGTTTCTTTCTTTCAATAAATGTTTTTGCAAAATTTCACATTATCCCGAAAATATCTCTAGCCCCCTAAACCTCTTACCAAACCTGTCACCAAACCTGTCTTCAAGATTTAAGAGTTCTTGCATGTTGGGAATATGCTATTAGATTCTATTTCTATGCCCAACGTCTTACAAGTGGCAGTGTGACCTGTATTGTACATGCCTCATGTCATTGTCCTGACAAACCCATGTAACTATTAATGTAGGATGAACGAATGTCGAGTTGTACTGGCTGGAGAAACAAACACTTACCGAGGATTAATATCACGATAATTTTCTCTGAGATTTCTTTGGAGTTTGTTGGCAATGAAATACCTAACGCGCATAGACGTATAATGACCAACATAACGCCTAATAGTAATACCAGTCAGTCAATATGTACTGTGGTGAATTATAACTTTATTGCAGCCGTATATGCCTCGCTATAGATGTCAAGGTCCAGTGCTGGTCTTGAAAATCCTGATGGTTTCTGAGCTTAAAGGATAAGGAGAGCGTTGAAATGCAGTTCTCTTGGCGATAGTAGTTGACGTGGGTGCTGACTGGCTACCATCATCGTGGGATTATTGCCATGATTCTCTTGTACTCTTGCAGAGTGCAAAGTCTGTCGTTATTGCATCGAATATTAAGTACTGTAGCTGAGTAACAGCCGGTCTCCCTGGTCGAGGGGTTAGCAGCTTTCTCCGTAACCCCTAATACTCTCGTGGTTGACGTGAGCGCACGAGAATTCGAAGCGATTCGAGTCGCGCTAGTGACTTATGAGAGTATGGAGCCGGTCGCTCAAAAAGCAATGGCAAACTACTGAGCGTAATCTTGCCAAGAAATCAACAATCAGCTGAATGATTCTGATGTTGACAGCGATGTCCTGTAAAGGATATGCAAAACATTTAGTTGAGTAACAACCATGACACACAGTCTGTGGTGCTACTGACAGATGCGTATTGCATACTCCAAGGCTGCTCAAAATACGACATATCTAGGCAAACTTTCTGGCCTAGAGAAACAACAGTGGACGATAAACTATACGCACCACCAAGTGAACTAACAAAAATAGTAACATTCATGCAAGAGACAACATTGCAGACAAATTTCAAGCGAACGGAAGAAAAAGAAGCAGAAGCATTGTAATGAGATTAGATTGTTTTTCTAATAATAATAATGGATTCATGTGGTATGATTAGCATTCGATGTACATTTACCAACTGTTCGTTATTTGTAGGTTAGGAGTTAAGCATTTATTGAAGGAATGGTTCATAGAAGACAAAGAAGGGCAGACTAATACCACGGTGGACACACAATGTTAAAGAACTGCAGGCAGGAAATGCAAGAAGTAGGTGAACTTGAAAAGGATCGATATATTTACTCCATAATGATATGTCTCTTGAGGTACACTAACTCCCAGATTTCCAGCCAGTTCTATTCAGCCCCATGACGGTCGTGTACGAAGAGGTCGTATGGCAGAAGTATTTCATGTAATTCCATAATACTACGAGATCCTGCCTGCGATGGCAGCCCGGTGTGAGATATACTTTATATGCAACGCCACCGCTATAACATTCCTTCCTAAGCCAATGATCAAATCACCACAACAAATAATAATTATAGATCGCGTAAAGCATAACTATTAAAGTAAAGATAACATAACTCCTTTCACGAAATGAGGCGTAATAGATATATGGTGCTGGCCCCGTATTGTAAAGCAGAAATACTTATGTTTAATTACTCTATTTCGTTTTAGAATGGGCTAAATAAATTAAAAGCTCTATAACTTGTGACGGATATTCAGTCAAGCAAAAAGTTATGGCCGCTTTCAGATAAGCGTAAACAATGTACTGGGAAAAAACATTTTTTTTCGCATCTCCTTGTACAGGACATCGCTGTCAACACCAGTATTTTACCGCTGTCATTGATTTCTTGGCAAGATTACGCTCAGTAGTTTGCCATTGATTTCTGAGCAGCCGGCTCACTTATTCCGTAAGTTCCCAACGCGGCGAGAACCGCTTCTAATTCTCGTTCGCTGCGTTACCCTACTAGGATAAACGGGATTACAGAGAATTTCGTTTTAACACTAGGCCAGGTGTCGTGGAAAACTGAGAGTTAATGATTCCCAGATAGACGACCTTATAAAACGACTAACCAGGTAGGAGAAGGGTTAACAAACAAAACAGTAAGGATAACCAACCACGGTGTGACCGGAGTCAATGACACCCCCCCCCCCACTGTTAACGGATTGAAGTGTTAACGTATAAATAACAGCGGCACAGGTCAACGAGAGTAGGATGACGAGGTTAAGTCACTGGTCACAAACATCACGAAATGTCGGGTTGAGGGACCAGGCGCGTGTGTTTATAGGTCTAGATACGGAAGTGCCCGCAGACAGCACAGGTAAACTGTCGAGTGGACAAATAGGTTTGCGACAAAGGCAGACAGCACGATTGGACAGTATCGCGGTCAGGTGATAAAGACAGGATTGAAAAACCAGATAGTGTCAGGTGGGTGTGGAGAGGGAGTCAGCGCTGATTAAGCGGATGGTGAACTACCTGGAACAGAGTTAAAAGAGCCGCCAGAGTTAGGACTGATAAGGAGGTGGGGAGATTGGTTACTGAGGAAAATTTCCACAGCATATTGCGGTCTAGATGACTCAGAGTGAAGGAACAAAACAATGAGGGTTTTAGAAATAACGGAAAAGTTTCAGATCAGTAAATTTCCACTAACGGTGATAATGAGGTATTGACTTGAGGTGTCCAGACAGGTCAAGGACTATGCGGCAAAAATGACCTATAAAGAGTGGCCACTTCTTTGTGGAAGTTTAGTGTGATTCTTGATTTCCATGAGACAAGGGAGTATGAAAAGGGTGGTGCTGAGTTCGGAGGAACGTTTGTGTATCTATTGTGCATTAGTACTCCCAATTCAGACAAGGATAATTATAAGGTAAAATCACAGTGAAGTAATCTTCTAGCATAGGGGAATAGATGATGCTTAGCGTGTACAAGTAAATACTAGTAGGAATAGTATAGACGTTAGGTAATCTTCTATATTATGTCAGAGTGGGTTTTTTCGGAAGCCTTTTCATTTCGGCTGGAGGAAAAGACACTCACATAAGAAAGAATATGAAACAGACACAGCTCTCATTATTAAATCTTTATTACACAGGTTCCAATACCAGGGCGGGACATATCAACTAAGATATAACACAGATAGCTGTGGTAAAGATCAATCAGTGTTGATAACCCCAAAGAAAGCACTTTCAAATAAGAAAGCACGACACTTGTGTATAAGAAAGTAGAGAAAAGAAGTGTCATCGTAAAAAGTAAGGATGACAGAGAACGGAAAATAGAGACCCTGTAACATAATAGAAAGACTCAAATGACTCAGTCTCAAAGAGTTGCAAGGCGCATACCAAATGTCCCCCATTTCCAATTAAGAACTTCCCGGTAGAACCCACCCCCCCCCGGACAAAAAAGGAAAAACTAAAAATCGATGTGTTTTTCCCGGAGGGAATTTTTGGGAAAGCTTAAAAAAAAAAAAAAAGCCCAAAG
>JACEFZ010001921.1:0-40690 GCA_014155875.1 Cepaea nemoralis | reverse complement strand
GTATGTGTGAAAAATACCCCGTGTATACAGCGTGCCCCTTGTATGTGTGAACAAATACCCCGTGTATACAGCGTGCCCCTTGTATGTGTGAACAAATACCCCGTGTATACAGCGTGCCCCTTGTATGTGTGAACAAATACCCCGTGTATACAGCGTGCCCCTTGTATGTATGAACAAATACCCCGTATAAACAGTGTGCTCCTTGCGTTTGTGAACAAAGCCATCATCATCGTACAGTGACTTTTTCTGTTCAAACTTTCCCCGTAAACGGCGTTGGAAATGTCTCTCGATCACCAGCACATGTCTAGTCTGTGTCATGTTTCATAATCACATGTCTAGTCTGTGTCATGTTTCATAATCACATGTCCTGTCTGTGGCATGTTTCATAATCACATGCCCAGTCTGTGTCATGTTTCATACTCACATGTCCAGTCTGTGTCATGTTTCATACTCACATGTCCAGTCTGTGTCATGTTTCATAATCACATGTCCAGTCTGTGTCATGCTTCGTAATCACATGACCTGTCTGTGTCATGTTTCGTAATCACATGTCCAGTCTGTGTCATGTTTCATAATCACATGTCCTGTCTGTGTCATGTTTCATAATCACATGTCCTGTCTGTGTTATGTTTCGTAATCACATGTCCAGTCTGTGTCATGGTTCATAATCACATGTCCTGTCTGTGTCATGTTTCGTAATCACATGTCCAGTCTGTGTCATGTTTTATAATCACATGTCCCGTGTGTGGCATTTACCTGTCACATCCCAAATCTGTCTACGCCGTGGTTTCTCTTCTCCGCTCTCTCTCTCTCTCTCTCTCTCTCTCTCTCTCTCTCTCTCTCTCTCTCTCACACACACACACACACACACACACTAACACACACACACACGCGCGCGCGCGAGAGAGAGAGAGAGAGAGAGAGAGAGAGAGAGAGAGAGAGAGAGAGAGAGAGAGAGAGAGAGAGAGAGAGAGAGAGAGAGAAAGAGAGACTGGACACATGTCCAGTCTGTGTCATGTTTCATAATCACATGTCTAGTCTGTGTCATGTTTCATAATCACATGTCCTGTCTGTGGCATGTTTCATAATCACATGCCCAGTCTGTGTCATGTTTCATACTCACATGTCCAGTCTGTGTCATGTTTCATACTCACATGTCCAGTCTGTGTCATGTTTCATAATCACATGTCCAGTCTGTGTCATGTTTCGTAATCACATGACCTGTCTGTGTCATGTTTCGTAATCACATGTCCAGTCTGTGTCATGTTTCATAATCACATGTCCTGTCTGTGTCATGTTTCATAATCACATGTCCTGTCTGTGTTATGTTTCGTAATCACATGTCCAGTCTGTGTCATGGTTCATAATCACATGTCCTGTCTGTGTCATGTTTCGTAATCACATGTCCAGTCTGTGTCATGTTTTATAATCACATGTCCCGTGTGTGGCATTTACCTGTCACATCCCAAATCTGTCTACGCCGTGGTTTCTCTTCTCCGCTCTCTCTCTCACACACACACACACACACACACACACACACACACACACGCGAGAGAGAGAGAGAGAGAGAGAGAGAGAGAGAGAGAGAGAGAGAGAGAGAGAGAGAGAGAGAGAGAGAGAGAGGGAGAGAAAGAGAGACTGGCCACATGTCCAGTCTGTGTCATGTTTCATAATCACATGTCCAGTCTGTGTCATGTTTCGTAATCACATGACCTGTCTGTGTCATGTTTCATAATCACATGTCCTGTCTGTGTTATGTTTCGTAATCACATGTCCAGTCTGTGTCATGGTTCATAATCACATGTCCTGTCTGTGTCATGTTTCGTAATCACATGTCCAGTCTGTGTCATGTTTTATAATCACATGTCCCGTGTGTGGCATTTACCTGTCACATCCCAAATCTGTCTACGCCGTGGTTTCTCTTCTCCGCTCTCTCTCTCTCTCTCTCTCACACACACACACACACACACACACGCGCGCGCGCGCGAGAGAGAGAGAGAGAGAGAGAGAGAGAGAGGGGGGGGGAAGTCAATAAGTATGACAAAAATGGCTGTAGAAAAATAACTAAATATGATAACTTGAAACCAGTTTATTTTTAATAAGCTATTTTTTTTTGTTTTTTTGTTTTTTGAAACTGGTTATGGTGGTTAAAAGTGAAAAATTGGCAGAGGTATGTCAAAGAGTAAGCACAGACAAGTCACTGAAATTATTCTGGCGACTACATAAAAGCATGAGCGGTGTAGTCAAGAATAAGAGCATTTCTGACTTCCACGGCGCTGACCTCATCTGGCAGAGGACTGACGAGAACAAAGGCAAAGCCTTATTCGAACGATATCTAGAGCAGAGCAACCAGACAGACATGAGAGGCCGAAATCTTGCCAAGGAGGTCACTTCAGACAGGTGCAAGGACCAGAACATTTCGGATGAAGACACAGTGACAGTGAAAGAAATCAAGGCTGTGCTTCAACGATCAAAAAACAGCGCTCCAGGGCCTGATGGCATAGGATACAACGACATCAATAGGTGTACCGACAACGAGCTAGAGAAGCTAGCAGACATGTACAACAACAGTATAGGGAGTGCTAGCATCAAGGAGGAGTGGTTACACGGCTATCTGATTCCCTTGCCGAAGCCTGGCAAAGACCTCAAAAAATTCAGGGATATCGAGTAATAAGCATGCAGAATACAATAGGCAAGCTGCAGGAGAAGTTAATTGCCAGAAAAATATCAAGTCAGCTAGAGAGGCAAGGTGTTTTCCAACCTACCCTGGGAGGGTACCGTCCAAAAAGAGAAACCTGGACCAATGCAGCAGTTTTTGCCCATGATGTCTATGAACATTTCCACTCAGGCATTGAAACCTTTGCTGAAGTGATTGATCTTGAGGACGCGTACAACAGGGTACTATTGGATTTGTTAATGTTTCAGCTTCTTGAACTCAAGATAAGTCCATTCCTCCTTAGTTGGATCGCTGCAGGACTTTTCCAACGGAAAGTAGTTTTTAGATGTGACAGTTGAATTTCGGAAGCAACAACAATATATCCTGGCCTACTACAGGGATCACCATTTTCTCCGGTGCTGTTCAACTCCTACACTGTGAGAATTACCAGCGAGGAGATCACTGGAACGGGGAGGACATTGTCATATGCCGACGATGTTTTAGTGTATCGTTAGGGTAAGGATAGAGATCAGGTTTCTGTGGAACTACAAACCGAACTCAATCGCATAAGTACTTGGTGTGTTGAAGCTGGGGCAATGGTCAACCCAACAAAGGCAACAGTGATATGGTTCTCTTTGAATAATAATATTGTCAACACTCCAACACCAACTATAAATCTGTGTTAAGAGACTGTGGAAAGAACGCAGGCAATTAATAACCTGGTGATTCGTTTTGATCGAAGCTTTGCTTATAATGAGCACATAGACCAGGTGATAACAAAGGCCAAGCTGGGTTTGACTGTGATGCGGGTGATGGCGGCAGCAAACTGTGAGTAGCGCCATCTATGTCTTCTATTCGAGGGGCTGGTCATGTCTGTTCTTGAGTATGCGATGGCGATCCTGACTCCTAGCCGTAAGCAGATAGAAAGGATGGAAAGGGTATGCCGCATTTTGCGCACCTCATTTCATCCCCAAGTTGTACCTTTACTCAATACAGATATAGTGATGCCTTGCGTAGCATTGGAATGTTGCGTCAACATTATATTTAGAACTGCCAACATCATGACACGCAAGTCAGCGTTCGAAACTCCAAAGATGATTGGATAGGAGAGACATTGGTAGCGTCGCCAAGTGGCTGATGGGAAAGCCCCAGCTTAGAATGGCACACTCAGGTTGAAACTTCGTGAGGACAAGATGTTTTCTATAACGGAGTGTTTTTAATTTGGTGTCCCTCACTAATCAGGGTAAGAAAGCTTCTGTGGATTATATTTGATGGTCATAAGATGCACGGGTAAAGGTAAAACTTTGTCTCTGTGAGATATATGTGTGTAAAACGTTCCTGCACTTAAGAATATGTATTTTCAATTTTAAGATAGCCGCACATTCTTGGCTCTGCAAATGGCGGAACTGCCATCACGGTTCTAAGATATCTACCTTCGTCTTATCTTCCCGCTTTCAGAGAAGTGCATTGATGTGCATTAAATCTTAAGCTGTAGGAAGAGGCAAGTCTGGACACCTTCATGCTGTTCTTAATATCAAACCGTATAATCTCTTAGTCTATGCAAGAGTCTGGTTTACATAAGACAAGCTGTCACGTCTGTACCGACCTCTGTTTCCCCCTAATCTACAGCCATCTTTAACACACGAGAATGAGAGACGGAGAGAACGAATGTCTCCCTCTTCTGTCTTTATTTGTTCGTTGCGTTGAGAGAGATTTATATGCAAAACTGGTAAGCATTGTAATCAGGTCCATCGTGATAAACTGCTGTGATATATTTCGCACAGAGATGCATAATGACCACTATAGCATACCGCACTCTTGTCGAATTGACGCCAAGCTAACAAACCAGATTAAGCACACAAAACCTTGTCCTCAGCTTAAGCTGAAAGGGACGCAATGTGCATGCACTCAGGCAAACTGAGAAGAAGAAGATTAGCATTGGTATGAGAGAAAGGGTCTGTACTTTGTTATCTCGTATCTATAACTATGTGTACATGTTATTATCAATGGATGAGAGGCGGGGTGAATTTTCTCAGTGAGTACTTCCTCTGTACATTAATATTCATTCCATGAACATAATAATACTTGTACCATCTTAAGAATGAAGATATTCATCTTATGTTTCATGCACTATCACTATGAAATATCAAGTAAAATATTGTACCCCTGTTTGGAAAAGTAAGTAAAGGAGGATATGCTTTAATGCATTGTCACTTCTGATTAGCATGGGGAAAATATTCAGATATCACACCCCTGTTTAGAATAGTAAGTAAAGGAAAGAAGGTGGCATAAGAAATGAGAAGAAATTGAACAGGAACTGTAAACTGGCAAACTAAACATCTGATGCAGCCCTGGTCTAGAAATATGAGTTAACATAAATAGTCATAACATCATAACTTCCATTCTGTTATCATTGCTGTACAGGATCAAACCTTGATGTGTAGAATTTACTCATTTCTCTTCATCAGACCTCTAAGCTTAGTCATTTCCTGTTGTCTGTGTCCTCTATGAGAATATCAGAACATACAGATCACTATGACTACCAGAGCAAAAGAAGATCTGGTTTTCCAGATGAAAGATGTTTGTCAACAGTTTAGATCAAACCAGTACAAAGAAGAGTCACTGTAGTAGATCTCAACTTATAGATACTGCCTGATTCTTCTATATCCTACAACTTCTCCCTGTAGCCATCTTTTCATCCTTGTCAACTGCACTAACAACTTCAGTTTGACCACATATATGAATATGAGCATTATGTTTATTCAAAAAAGGTGAGGAAGAACGGTGTTCGCAGAATAGATGGACGGATAGACTGGTGAAGAAACGATGGACGAATCCAGAGCAATAATGCCAATGATCAGTCTTGGATAAGATTTGGGAAATCTGCACTTTGTCAGAGTTTGGTCAGCTTCCCCGAATTGGTTTGTCCTAGAGAACATATGTGTGACGAAGTCTCCAGCTTCCCCATCATCTTTTGCTTAAATTGGGGAAGAATCCTTGTAAACCCCTTATGTAATTATAGAAGAATTTAATTGCGTTTTTATTCCTATATATCTATGTATAGATAGTCCATGGCTATAGCATAAATCTACTGCTAATTGACGGTATTAGTTTAATATGAAATAATACGTTATAGTAGGATTGGGGGAGAGGCTGAATTTACAAAGCCAAATCTACAAATTTGGCTACGACTATTGCACAATTTGGTCGGATAAAGTAAAGGAAATGAACTCCCTGGCACGACCACTTCCGGTCAGGAGAAAAATACCTAAAATCGTTCTTTCGCAATCTAGACGTCGGTGCAAAAACATCTGCTAGTCGCTAGGCTCTATAAAATACTTATAAAGTGTTAAAGAGTTTTATCTTTGGCACGTATTACGGCCATAAATATATTTACAATATATTAGAGAGATACCTAGAGCAAAGTTTTTGTACCTGACAAGTTCGGTCAGTAGATTAGAAGGGTAAGGAATAGTTATGTGTATCGATATAATATATTGCCGTGTGCGCCCGAGATTTCCGTGTGTAGTTAAAGTTGGAAACCGCCGATAATAGGTTATTTTACCTAAATATTAACCATAATAATTATTTTACCGACTAAACTCGATCGCGTATATTATACTTCGTACAGGTAGTTTACTAAGCACGCAGGGAAAAGGGTAAAACATAACTGTGTAGAAAATTACCTTTACGTGAGGTTTAGAGAGGTGTACACGATGTGAGATAGTTGTAAACTTGATAAAGTCGGATAGAACCCAATTTTCGATTAGTCCGTATAGCAGTAGACTAGGCCATACTAATCGAGCAGTTAGTTTAGGAAATAACATAAGGCCGTTTATAGTGGTGATATTTCAAGGATGTGATAGGATGGCGAATACTTAGAGATAATAATGAATATTGCGATGCCGTGAAAATAGGAAATCTTACTAAACACGTACGAATGTCAAATACTAGCGTGGTAGATCCTAGGCATGTTCGTTAATTCTTATCGGTGATTTCTCACCAATTCGCAGTCCTGTTCTTGCCTGCCACTCCATTAACTTTCAGCCTATCTTATTCTGTTATGATAATTTCATAAATTGTGTGTATTTTAAAATATACGTTATAAAGAATCATTATTAATTATATGCTAGAAATATAGCTTCAGAATTTGAACATAAATATCTATAATATGTAATCTGTTTAATAGATTCTATATGTATCTACCCTCTAGATTACTTTGTAATTATTGTATTTTAATAATATAATTATGATATGCATTATATGATGATATGTGTAATTATTACTGAATAATTATTATATTCATTTGTAAGGAGACATAGAATGATCTTATTTAGCTGTTTTCCTTAAGTCAGTGATTTTCTATTTATCCTAGGATAGGGAATAATAGGGAGCAGGGACAGATAGCTCATGCTATTTTGTTTCTGCAATTTGTATGAGATGTAATTGGCCATCAGGAACAATCCAGGGCCGATGCTTACATGTCTCGACAGAAGAGTCACGTACTCTCACTATATTTCACAGATTTGACACCTTCAGCGCCAAGCTTTAGATGCGCCAACCTGTGTGACTCTTTTGAGAAGCATCACTTACTACCATCTCACTTATGCCTACTAAATAGAGTTTACACGCACTGTGTAAGCCGGAGAACCAGAAGATAAGTGGCCAAACTTACCGTTGGCCACCACCACCACCACCATCTACATGCAAATAATACCAGCTTTGTCAGGCCATGTCAATGATTAAACTATAACATTTGTAGTCTCTAAAATTTACAACCGCTAGTTGTTACCTTAATTAGTAATCTTAGTCATAGTAGAGTGAGAAGTCATGAAAGTTTGTCTCTGTTAAATATTTTACTCTGTCTTTCTCCGTGTCGATGAGAGTGAGTAGAGTTGGGGGCTCGAGCTTTGTTTTATTTCAGGCAACGTAGCTAGACAACCTTGGCAGACTGTCTGTATCAAACCAGTATAGTTGTACGCCATTCCTGTCTGCCTGAACACTGTCAGAAGATTAGACTTGTTCTGGGACCTTTATTCCGCCTAGAATTACGAGCTATTCAGTCTTGTCTTCTCCAGTGACCTGTTTTGCTATTCGTAGAAAGTCTATCCACAGCACTTTGATAGATTCCTTATCATCGTAGCTGACGCTACGCTACAAGTGGTTGGCTATCGTCCGGTCTATAGATAATTCAAACTTTCAATCTTCTTTCACTAGAGATTCTAGTAAGGTGTTGCCTCACAGTAGATCTCGATATTAAACTATACTAAGTAAAACTAGAGTAAGTAATAGTGACAATAGTAGTATAACATAGCATAACTAAACACTAGATAGCCAATATAAGATAACATAACATAAGTTAACCTGGTTCCAAAATAGTTAGGGCCAATATCATAAGTGAGTGTGGGCTGACGGGTAAGTCCCTGTGTTGTATCGTCAGTTGTGTATGTGCATACTGTCAGTGAATTTATTACTTGCATAATTTCAGGACAGATCACTTAGTGGTGAGTAAGTGTATTTCAGGGTGCTTCACATTATCCCAACTTTGTTACCAAATAATGTCTTCCGAAAAGCCACCTACGAAAGAGGAGTTGAGAGAAGAAGGAACTTTGTTAGGGTATGAAGGTGTCGAATTGGGCAAATATGTAATAGAAGCAGAACGAGAGTGGAGAAGGGAACAACGGGACATTCATTAAGGAAGAGAGAAGGAAGCAAGAGAGGAAAGAATTAGACTGGCAGAAATTGAATCCAAAGAGAAGATGCGACAAGCTGAATTGAACAACCAGCTTAAACAAGCTGAATTGGACAGACAGTTGAAGCAATCAGAACTGGAAATGAAGAGGGAAGAACAGTTGAGGACAGCATGAATTGGAACTAAGGAGATTGGAGTTGCAAAATCCTGATGCTTCCAGGTACAGTAGTGCTAGTTCTCCCCATCCACAGTAGTGAAATTTCTTCAGGACCGTCTCTCTCCCAAGGATCCATGAGCTTCCCACTGGCCCACTTCAACCCGAAGGAGGATCAGATGGATGAATACCTTGATCGCTTTGTCATCATGTGTGAAGCTTATAATCTGCCTAAAGAGAAATATAATATCAAACTCTCCCAAGGACTCCGCGGTCCCGGCTTTTGATGTATTTACAAAGCTTCCGCCTGGTCTTGAGCGGGACTTTGATACCCTCAAAAATGCTCTCTTACAAAGATTTGAATTAACCTCAGAAGCCTACAAGCTGAAGTTCCGTACAGCCAAAAGATCTCAGGGAGAATCGTTTGCGCAGTTCGCCTCACGACAACATACGTATTTTACGAAGTGGGTAGGACTGAGCAAATTTGATTACTACCTATGAGGGGCTACAGGAAATGATGCTTGCAGATCAATTCAAAGAGGGTCTCCCGAAAGCTCTCCAAATGTTCATAGCTGAAAATGGTGGAGTTAGATTAGAAGAGATAATTTCACTAGCCGAAAGGTATTTAACTGCACATGGTGAGGCAGGTACTGCTAAACCTAGTCATATGGATAAGGCCCAAAATAATCCTTCAAATCACAAGAGTTACCAAGCAAATGACTCTTAAGGTAAAGACACCAGAGGGAACACTGGAGGTCCGCGCCAAAGTCCGGGTTTTCAAAACCCAACTGCACCAAAACAACCAGCAAACAACAGTGGATGGGGTAAGCCTTATTGCAAGAATTGCAAAAATAATGATCACCACACGAGCGTGTGCAGGAATAAACCCCAACCCAGTATGCTGCCTGTATGACGACGGGGGTGAGTACCCGAAAGGACATAGTTCAAGTAATGTAAACAGACCTCCCACAGTCGAGACTATTGTGGTTAACGGTAGTCCGGTGCAGTGTCTCTATGACACGGGATTGCAATATGATGCCGTCATAGCTAGCCAGTTAGTGAAACCCTCACAGCTGACCAAAGAAACCGTAGCAGTTACGGGTGCTACCAGGAGTTCCCAAACTATTACGGCTAAGATAGCTAAAGTAAGGGTGAATTCCAAGTATGTCCAGGGTATTATTTCAGCTGCATTGCTTGAAGATCCCATATACCCATTCATGTTAGGATGCAAATATGTGTATTTAGGGGAGCCTTCAACACCTATAATAATGGCTGCAGTAGAGACCCGAAGTCAGGCTGCGAAGTCGGAGCCTGCACTTTTAATCAACCCACTACCTCGGGAGATTAGGGCTGCACAAGCGGAATGTCCCACCTTACAACCGTGTTTTGGCAAACTGCCAAAAGCTAGAAATCCACTCGTAGCTGGGAATTTCTATGTGAAGGACAAGTTGTTATACCGTAGAGCTGGAACTACGGGGACCGACCACGGGCAACTTGTCGTGCCAAAACCTTATCGGGACCAAATCTTACATATGGGTCATACGATATCTTTCAGTGGGCATATGGGGGTAGGGGCCACTACTCAACGTATTGCTTGCCACTATTTTTGGCCAGGGATGATGGCTGATATCCACCGGTATGTCAAGTCGTGCCCGGAATGCCAACGGGTCTCCCCAAAGCATTGAACTGCGCCGGTTACCTTAGGGGAAATGCCAATATTGAGCACACCAGTTTGAGCGAGTTGCCGTCGACATTGTAGGTCCTCTGCCTCGATCTAAGAGGAAGAACTCCTATATCTTAACCCTGGTCGATACATGCACGATGTGGTCTGAAGCCATACCTCTCCGGGAATTGATTCCAAGAAGGTAGCTGATGCCCTTGTGAACATTTTTACTAGGGTGGGTTTCCCGAACCAAATATTAACCGATAATGGGTCGCAGTTCCGGGGGAAACTGATGGAAGAGGTGTTCACGATGTTTCGGAACGCGCCACATCCATACCAGCCCTTATCACCCTCAGTCAAATGGGGCAGTAGAGCGGTTTAATGGGACCATAATGGCTATCCTGCGAAAGTTAGCTCAGGAGGAACCAGAACAATGGGATGAATACCTTCCAGCTGCGCTTTTTGCTTACAGGGAGGTACCGCATGCTTCCACAGGACTCCCACCGGCCACGTTACTATTTGGTAGGCCTATTAAAGGACCATTAGAGGCCTTGATGAGAACCTGGACAGACGAGACCGTTGATGAAACAGTCATCACCGCTTCCCACTATGTAGGAGAGCTAAAAAGAAAACTGGAAACGGGGTGGAAATTGGCCAATTCTAATCTCCGGCGAGCCAGGAAAAAACATGCCTCCTATTACAACAAGAAGACCAAAGAGCGAGCGCTAGAGGTAGGCGACAAGATCTTGTTATTATTGCCCCAGGGGAATAATAAACTGGAAATTAGTTGGCAGGGTCCTTTTCCCATCCTAGAGAAGGTGTCCCGGACTAATTATAAAATTTCTATTAGGGGTAAACCCAAAATCTTCCATATCAACTTATTAAAGAAATATGTGGAACGAGTAGGTGACCAACCGGTACATTTGATGGCATTGTCGGTGGCAACTGAGGTCGAAGGTGGAGAGGACTCAGGGGTGGAGTATCCCCTAAAACCTCAGGAGACACTGAACGATGTCTTCATCAACCCTGACTTGGAGACGTCCGAGTCAGAGAAGATGAGATGAGTTCTACAATCTCATGCCCCGGTGCTAACAGATAAGCCCGGCCAGACTAAACTGGTCGAGTTCGACATGAAACTCAGTAACACAGACCCAGTCCGTCAAAAACACTACCCCGTTCCATACGCGAAAAAGGGACGCGTTACAGGAAGAAATAAAATATCTTCTTAAGGAAGGGATTATTTCGCCATCCGAATCTCCTGTATAGCGCCAGTGTCGTACTATTAAGAAAACCCAGTGGCGAGCATAGACTGTGTATTGATTACCGCCAATTAAATGGGGTAACAGAATTCCAAGCTGAACCCTTACCCGACCAGGGACTGTTATTTGCCAAACTAAATAAGGCTAAGTATTTTTCAAAAATCGACCTTAGTAAGGGCTATTACCAGATCCCGGTAAGGAAAGAAATTCGGCCATATCTAGCCTTCAGCACCGCAGATGGGCATTATGAATTTAATGTACTACCATTTGGGTTAAGCAATGCGCCGGGGGTATTCACCCGCATGATGAGGTTACTGTTAGAACCCTTACAAGATCCTAACATTAGCAACTTTATGGACGATATCCTCATTGCGTCAGAAACGTTTGAGGACCATCTACAGTCACTCGACAGGCTGTTGGGAAGATTAGCAGAGACGGGATTGACCGCTAGACCTACTAAATGTCAGCTCGCCTTTAGACAGTTGGAGTTCTTGGGACATACTGTAACGCAAGGACATATGCTCCCGGAACAGAAGAATATTGATAAGTTGTTGAAAGCGGCCAGACCCAGGACAAAGAAAGATGTACGATCCTTCGTATCTTTGGGAGGGTTTTATCAAAAATTCATCAAAAACTTTAATGTCCTTGTGGCACCATTGACTGATGCGACAAAGAAAGGGGCACCAGAGCAAGTTAAGTGGACTCCGGAATGCGAAGAAGCATATACAGCATTGAAGGACAAGCTTACCGATAAACCCATATTACAGTTACCAGATTTGTCTCGCCCATTCACCTTGAGGACGGACGCGAGCAATGTGGGGATTGGGGCGACACTTTTACAACACGGCCGGGAACAGGCAGAAATGTTATTCCCTGTGGCGTACGCGAGCCGTAAGCTCAATGGGGCAGAGAAAAATTACTCTACCATTGAGAAGGAGTGCTTAGCCTTGGTCTGGGCTATTCAGAAATTCCAACCATACTTGTATGGGACAGAATTCACCGTGCAAAGCGACCACCAACCCTTGATGTTTCTTGCATCATCGAAACAACTGAACACCAGATTGATGAGGTGGTCTTTGCTACTACAACCATACGCATTTAGAGTAGAATACATCCCAGGTAGTCAGAATGTAGGGGCGGATTTCTTAAGTAGGCATTGTTCTACTGAAGAAGAGGAGGAGACTGGTTCATATGTCCCAGGGTTGTTGGAGTAAGTGCCAACAAAATCTGATGGGTGTGCTGGTTGGAGTAAAGTCCGAATTCTCGAAGCTTTACTTTCAACGGTGGGCATATGTGACGAAGTCTCCAGCTTCCCCATCATCTTTTGCTTAAATTGGGGAAGAATCTCTTGTAAAACCCTTATGTAATTATAGAAGAATTTAATTGCGTTTTTATTCCTATATTATCTATGTATAGATAGTCCATGTCTATAGCATAAATCTACTGCTAATTGACGTTATTAGTTTAATATGAAATAATACGTTATAGTAGGATTGGGGGAGAGGCTGAATTTACAAAGTAGTGTACCCAGCCAAATCTACAAATTTGGCTACGACTATTGCACAATTTGGTCGGATAAAGTAAAGGAAACGAACTCCCTGGCACGACCACTTCCGGTCAGGAGAAAAATACTAAAATCGTTCTTTCGCAATCTAGACGTCGGTGCAAAAACATCTGCTAGTCGCTAGGCTCTAGAAAATACTTATAAAGTGTTAAGAGTTTTATCTTTGGGCACGTATTACGGCCATAAATATATTTACAATATATTAGAGAGATACCTAGAGCAATGTTTTGTACCTGACAAGTTCGGTCAGTAGATTAGAAGGGTAAGGAATAGTTATGTGTATCAATATAATATATTTCCGTGTGCGCCCGAGATTTCCGTGTGTAGTTAAAATTGGAAACCGCCGATAATAGGTTATTTTACCTAAATATTAACCATAATAATTATTTTACCGACTAAACTCGATCGCGTATATTATACTTCGTACAGGTAGTTTACTAAGCACGCAGGGAAAAGGGTAAAACATAACTGTGTAGAAAATTACCTTTACATGAGGTTTAGAGAGGTGTACACGATGTGAGATAGTTGTAAACTTGATAAAGTCGGATAGAACCCAATTTTCGATTAGTCCGTATAGCAGTAGACTAGGCCATACTAATCGAGCAGTTAGTTTAGGAAATAACATAAGGCCGTTTATAGTGGTGATATTTCAAGGATGTGATAGGATGGCGAATACTTAGAGATAATAATGAATATTGCGATGCCGTGAAAATAGGAAATCTTACTAAACACGTACGAATGTCAAATACTAGCGTGGTAGATCCTAGGCATGTTCGTTAATTCTTATCGGTGATTTCTCACCAATTCGCAGTCCTGATCTTGCCTGCCACTCCATTAACTTTCAGCCTATCTTATTCTGTTATGATAATTTCGTAAATTGTGTGTATTTTAAAATATACGTTATATAGAATCATTATTAATTATATGCTAGAAATATAGCTTCAGAATTTGAACATAAATATCTATAATATGTAATCTGTTTAATAGATTCTATATGTATCTACCCTCTAGATTACTTTGTAATTATTGTATTTTAATAATATAATTATGATATGCCTTGAAGAGATTAGAACAAGAAATGCCATGGTGAAGATAGCCTTTTGCAAGATGAAAAACATACTGATCAATAAAAAGATGTCAATTGCAACAAGAAAGGGAGTATTGAGGTGCTACATAGAACTTGTACTTTTGTATGGATGTGAAGTGTGGACAATGAGCAAACAAGCTGAAAATCATCTAATTGCTCTGTAAATGCGCTTATCGGCATGGCACATGATGGATGGATGGTCACGTGACTGACTTCGGCAAAAACTAAATTCGCTTTTATTCTTTTCAGTTTGGAAAAAACTGAAAATTGCCGGCTGTTTGAAGTGATCTCAGCATATTTATTACATCACATTCACAACAACTTGAGCTACAGTTCTGAGTAGTCAGTTTTATTTGTTTAATTTTAGCTTACTTAAATAGTGGAATGGTGTTCGATAATTTCAGTGTATTTTATTTATTAATAACACTAACAAAAGACATGAAGCGTGGACAAAGAATGAGCAGACAAGCTGAACAACAATACAACATCTGATGGTTTCTGAGGAAAATGCAAAGAATACAATGAGCAGGCAGAAAAATCAAGCCCTACAAGAAACACACGAAAATGGTAAGCTGATTAGAATTAGGCGTAGACAGTCACAGGTTTTGGGCATGTTATGAGAAGAAATAAATTGGAGAACTTGGTGACAGCTGGCAAGATTGAGGGGAAGAGAATAAGGGGACGACAGAGAATTTGAAGTAAATACCTGGATGGCTTGACCATGTGGTATGGTCGAGGCAAGAAAACTGGGTACTTTACTGTTAATTCACCCCAAACAAAAAAAGCATCCCTTACAGGGCCTCATTTGCATCTGTCCAGCAATCACTTCCAGTTAAGTGTTCGGTGGACTGATCGATGGATGTTTTGTTAGTTTTTGGGCCCAAATGGCCCTCACTGTCATCGCATTTTTGGGCCCTTAGGGTCCTCACTGTCGTTGGAGTACTCCAATGACATTGTGGTCCCTATGGGCCCAAAAACTAACAAAACATCCATTGATCGGTCCAGCAGTCCATCGGTCTCTGTGGCTAAGGGCTTTCGAATGCGGTTTGTGAGCCCGTATACCCAGGTTCGAAACACAGCGGTGCTGGTTTTTTCGTAAATGGTATAGGAGCCGGTCGTTCAGAAAGCAATGGCAAACTACTGAACGTAAACTTTGCCCAGGAATCATGAACAGCGAAAATGCTGGGGTTGACTGCTACGTCCTGTGAATAACATGCAACTTATAAAATAAATAACAGCTAAGTATCGAAAACTGAACTGATCCACGACTCTGTTGATCGTGTGAGGTGGCGAATCATGACCGCCCATGCTTATCGGCATGGCACATGATGGATGGAACATGCAGTTTCCCCCTCGATAACAGCCATCGGATCACAAAATATTAATAATATATTAATGTTAATAATACACTATACTATACAAATATGTGAATATGCAGTATGATTATTGATTATCATCATCATTTGAATTTTAAAATGGCATGTCTTTTGCAGGACGTTGCAATCATCCCCACACCTAGGTTAATTTTCTAGGCAATTTTATGTTTAGTCAGTTTGCCATTGCTTTCCGAATGAGAAGTCAATGGTGAACTTCAAAAGTCTGAACTAATGTGTGTAGGAAACAATCGCGCTATCTCATCGTCAGCGTACCGGCAGTTTAAGAGCTAGAACACTCTCTTACTTCCCAAAATATAATGATCAAAGTCAGCATCTGTGGCGTAGAGGTTAGCTAAGTCAGTTTAACAATTCCCTGACATGCCAGGTCCAAGGTTCGGAATCGGTGCAGCAATTTTAAATAGATCATTTTTTACAGTTTTTGCACAGAATTTAATATGGTGTGCCTGGCATTCAGGAATCAATAGCAAACTACTGTAAGTATATTGGCTAATCTAATGTATCACAAACAGATAATAAATACTGGGTTGATTACAACATCCTGTAAAGTATATGTAGTTAGCTTTAGGAATGGTCAAATCACTTTCATAATATAATATTAATTACTTTAGGAATTGTGAAATCACTTTCATAATATAATATTACTTTAGGAATGGTCAAATCACTTTCATAATATAATATTACTTTAGGAATGGTGAAATCACTTTCATAATATAATATTACTTTAGGAATGGTGAAATTGCTTTCATAATATAATATTACTTTATGAATGGTGAAATCACTTTCATAATATAATATTACTTTATTTTTGTTTTGCAACAATAAATTATTGTGTTTAGTCATAGTGCCGATGAATGTGTAAAATCAGAATGTAAACTGGCTTAATAATGATGTTGTTTGTCCATCAAGAATGATGATAACTATTCATTTTATCCAGTGGGGTTGAAAGTATGAAGCTGTGAGTTCTAAGATGGCTGGTAAGGCCTATTTTGACTCAAAATGTTCTCCTGCAGTGGTTTTTCTGCCCAGCCATTTTTTTCACAGCTCTTGCAGTCCTGTTTGCTTCACAAGTGACTGCACCCTTGCATAATGATGTACACCGCAAATTTTGGTCTTTGGCAGCAGTCTCCCAAGTGTCGTGATGAATTTCAAAAGCTTTTAGTGAGATCTTCAGTGTCTTTAAAGCGTTTCCTCTGACTGCCTTGGGAGCATTTACCACAACACAACTCGCCATGAAAAATCCATTCATTTAGGGAGCCTGTGATCTGGCATGTGAGTCAAGTGACCAGCCCAGCAAATCTGATTCTTCATTAGTAGATTATGAATAATGGGCATGGAAACTCTTTCTAGGACGTCAGTGTCTGGTAACTTGTCTTGCCATTTAATCTTCAATAGCTTCCTAAGGCAGACTATGTGGAAGTGGTTTTATTTCCTAGCATGTCGCTAATAAACAGTCCAGGTTTCACAAGCATATAGCAGTGTGGATAATACGACTGCTTTGTAGACTTTCAGCTTTCATTGCAGGCTTATTCCATTTCTGTCCCATACATTCTTGTACAGTCTGCCAAAGGCCATACTGGCCTTGGAAATTCTTGCATTCACTTCGTCATCAATTGTGGCAGCTTGTGACACAGTGCTGCCAAGATAGATGAATTAGTCACAACACTTAGTCTATGACCATTCACTTTGATAACTGGCATGCTGTGATTAGTTCTTATTGATTATAATAACTCACTGGCACCTTGTCGTTTTGACAGACGATAGTTTGTTACATTGTGCTTCAAAGTGGCATAATAATTGCAACCCATGGCGGTAGCACATGTGACTGATAAGACCAATTTGTGCTGTAAATTTTCATCACAGTGGATGCGTGTGAAAACATGGTAATTTCCACCATCATGTACCATCATACATCTCACACGCTCTGTGTGTGACTTATCTGCAATAATTTTCTCCTTTGTCTTGATGCCATTTCTGATACTTGCTCTCCATGTAACACGTTCAGTGGCGACTTGCTCCCAATGTGCATTATTAATGCCTGTATCAATCATGTCCCGCTTACACACATCTTTGTATCGTAGTAGAGGACGACCCTGAGATCTCTTACCCATCTGTAATTCACCAAACAATATGTCTTTTGGTATTCTACCATCATCCATCCATCCTCCTGACATGTCCTATCCATCTAAGTCTACGAAGACTGAGCATGGAATAAACCATCACACAACCTGATCTCTCCAATACTTCAGTATTTGTGATTTTGTCATGCCACTTAATACCAAGTATTCTTCGCAGACACCGCATATGAAAGCTGCCTGAATGTTTCTCTTGGTGTGAGTTGACCAGACTTCACTGCCATAAAGAAGAGTCCTAATATATTGTACACTGGACTGATTTTGCATGAGGATTAGCATTCCCTATTACCAGTGTCTCTGCCATCAAGTGAACCCTGTCTGACTTCTGAGGTACTTGTGATTTACATCCCCAAATCAGGGATGAGAAATCAACTTTTAAATCCAAAAGGCAAATTTTTGGGGAACGAACCCATTTGCTACAGTCATAAGAGAAAGTTTAAGCCTGTTAAACCTCTCAGAGATGATGACCTACATTATTTTGTTGTTGTTAATCTGATTAATTTTAGTGTTATATTTTGGGAAATGATTTGTATCAATCACCAAGAACAGATATTGAGTACATTACAAAACACCATCTGAATAATCAGCTCACAGAGACTTCATAACCTGTTGATGTTGTGAGACACTATCACACATGGAACTGTGAAAACCTGTTGATATTGTGAGACACTATCACACATGGAACTGTGAAAACCTGTTGATATTGTGAGACACTATCACACATGAAACTGTAAAAACCTGTTGATATTGTGAGACACTATCACACGTGGAACTGTGAAAACCTGTTGATATTGTGAGACACTAGTTTTACCACATGGTTTGTTGGTTGGTTAAAACATGACCATGAAAATATGTCTCCTACATACATTGTATTCTTGCAGGTAAAGAAATACTGCAATGTAGAAGCATATGCTGAAGAAAACCATTAATGTGCTTGCATATAAGTGGTCTATTGAGGATACTATATTCTCTAATGCTAATTTCAACAGTGTTCATGGTTGGATTAATCATTAATAAAGTAGAATGAATAGTAGAGTTAATAATTATCACGAAAAAGCAATTGCAACCTGTGTGCTCCTAGTGTTGTCTATAATTAGCGTCATTGATAACAGTTAGTGCAACCATTGCCAGACAAAATAATAATCATCATAGATCACAGTTAGTGAAACCATTGCCAGACAAAATAATAGTCATCATTGATCACATTTAGTGAAACCATTGCCAGACAAATTAATAGTCATCATTGATCACAGTTAGTGAAACCATTGCCAGACAAAATAATAGTCATCATAGATCACAGTTAGTGAAACCATTGCCAGACAAAATAATAGTCATCATTGATCACAGTTAGTGAAACCATTGCCAGACAAAATAATAGTCATCATTGATCACATTTAGTGAAACCATTGCCAGACAAAATAATAGTCATCATTGATCACATTTAGTGAAACCATTGCCAGACAAAATAATAGTCATCATAGATCACTGTTAGTGAAACCATTGCCAGACAAAATAATAATAATCATAGATCACAGCCCCCTCTGCTGTGTGTCCACCGTGACGAGGTAGAGGGGCTTGTGCGTCCCAATGACCCCAAGAGCTATGCCGACGGTAGCACAGCTACTGGTAGGGCCACCCATGTCGGACAGGTCAAGGGAGAGGGACCAGACGAAGAGACACACAAACCTGCTGCCTTGTAGGTAGACTGGGGACAGTCAAAGGCTAGGGAAAGCACCCCAAATACATGCTTGTCGAAATCGGATGTACTGAGCCACAGGCTTGACAAAGCAGTGCAACGTGAAACCTGCTGCCTTGTAGGTAGACTGGGGACAGTCAAAGGCTAGGGAAAGCATCCCGAATAAATGCTTGTCGAAATCGGATGTACTGAGCCACAGGCTTGACAAAGCAGTGCAACGTAACTTAATTCATGATGTCACAAATCAAAATTAATCGATATGGTGCTAATCCCGTGAAGTCCCATCAGGCGGTGATAGTGCCGGGCCCCCTGCCTCGAGGGGGTCCACCCATGACTACTGGTGGTCACCTTCCCCTGTGCTGTGGAGTCAAGGCACAGAGGAGTAGGTTAAGAGCTATTGACCAAATACCCCGGACACTCAACATACTACAGTGGAATGCCGAAGGAGTTTACAAGAAGAAAGACTCCCTAACACATCGTCTTCATAAAGATAGAATAGATGTGGCATGCATTCAAGAGACACACCTCAACGTCAATCACAAATTCTCAGTCAGAGGATATCAGGCCACACGTTTCGACCGCGAAGGACACAAAGGAGGAGTTCTAATACTTACACGAAATACAATACCTTGCAGCGAAGTATCTGTGATCTCTGACAACCAAACGGAAATTATAGGTGTTGATATAATGATAAAGGACGTGAAAATAAGAATCTACAATCTGTATAGCCCAGCAGATAAGGACCTTACACTCTCAAACATGAAAATAACTGACACAAACTGCATTATTGTCGGAGACTTTAATAGCCGTTCAGAAAGATGGGGATACCCAGATACTGACAAAAGAGGAGATGAATTGGAGGACTGGGAAATAGACTCAAATCTCCATCTACTCAACAAAGCGGATGACACACCGAGCTTCTACTCCAGAAGATGGCTTACCACTTCTACTCCAGACTTAGCTTTCTGCACAGGAGACATCCTCCACAAAATCGATCGCCATGTGCTGGACCAATTAGCAGGTAGTGACCACAGACCAATCAAGCTTGAAATGAATATGGAGTATGTTCCACAGGAGCAAAAGCCCTTGCCCCGCTGGAATTACAAACGAGCAGATTGGGACAAATTTGCCATACTAACAGACAAATATTGTGAAAACATAAATACACGATATGGCAACATAAAGCAAATGGTGGAAAGTCTAAACAGAGCGATAATACAGGCAGCCACTGAGTCCATTCCAAGAGGAGCGAGGAAAAATTACAAACCATACTGGACTGAAGAACTACAAAGTTTGGAGGACAAAGTTGAAGATGCCAGGAAGACAGCAGAGAGAGAACAAACAATTGAAGCAAACATCTCTCTCAAAGCCATCTCAGCAAAATATAAAAGAACAGTAAATCAAACAACAAGAGATTGTTGGAGGGAAAAAACAGAAAACCTGAATTTTGACAGGGATGGAAACAAACTATGGAAACTAGTGAAAGCCATGAACAATGAAGGACCTAGAAACAAACAAATAACAATTAAACAAGGAAATGCCTTGCTTACAGGCAAAAAGGCTGCAAATGCACTAATGGAACACTATGCAAATGCAAACCACATTGATATTACAACCGAACAGAAGAAAGCAATCAAAGACAAACAGATACATCATAGAAATACAGAGACAGCAGCAGAATATATGATGGCAAATCTAACAATGGAAGAAATGGAACAGGCAATGAATACCCTAAAAAAGAAGAAATCACCAGGAAAGGATGGAATCACAAATGAAATGCTAATAGGACTAGGCACCAAGGCAAAGAAGAAACTACTAGCAGTCCTAAATAACAGCTGGAAGAGAGGAATAGTCCCACAGGCATGGAAGGAAGCTATACTAATACCAGTCCCAAAGAAAGGAAAAGACCTGGAAGAACCAAATGGCTATCGACCTATCAGTCTACTGAGCTGTGTAGGAAAATTAATGGAACGCATTATCAATGGCAGGCTAACATGGCATCTGGAAGAAAACAAACTCTTAACACCACACCAAGCAGGATTCAGAAAATACAGATCCACTGAAGATCAAATAACCTATATAGCTCAGGAAATAGAGGATGCCTTCCAAGAGAAAAAGCACACACTAGCAGTCTGGATAGATTTAGAAAAAGCATTTGATAAAGTATGGAAGGAAGGACTGAAAGTAAAACTGCAAAACATGCATGTTTGTGGAAAAATGTATAAATGGATCAGCCACTACCTTGAGAACAGAACTGCCAGGACAAAAGTACAAGGACAAACAAGCAAAATGATGCTGTTGGAGCAAGGTGTCCCCCAAGGAGGAGTTCTTTCACCAACATTATTCCTAGCATATATAAATGACATCACAGAAAATTTTCCAGCCAGAGTACACACATCCTCCTTTGCAGATGACCTAGCCATATGGACATCTGAAGAATATATTAGTACAGCTAACAGCAGAATACAGCAAGCCTTATTAGCGCTAGAGGACTGGTCAAAATCATGGCTAGTGAAGATAAGTGAGGAGAAAACAACATGCACAGTGTTCTCCCTCTCAAATAAAACTCAGCAACCTAAGCTGGTATTGAATGGAAAAATATTGCGCCATGAAGAAAATCCAAACTATCTAGGAGTCACCTTTGATCGTCGCCTGACATGGAAGACACAGGTTGAGAAAAATCGAACAAGAGCAAGGCAGAGAATGGCAATCATGAAAAAGCTTGCTGGTACAACGTGGGGAGCAGATGAGAAAGTTCTCAAGAAGTTATATACTGGACGGGTGAGGCCAGTACTGGAATATGGCATTGCAGCTTGGGCAACAGCAGCTAAGTCAAACTTTAACAAAATAAGTAGAGTCCAAAACCAAGGAATGCGAATCATAACTGGAAGCCTGAAGACAACGCCTATTAATGAACTAGAAAAGATCACTTGTTTACAACCAATGCAGGATAGAAGAGATAGCAGAGCCCAGCAACAAGCAGAAAAATTTAGAAGATTGACAGACCACCCTATGTACAACAGATTTAATGGTTTTGGAAAGGGAAGACTGAAGCGTAGCAACTTTGTAGAAACTGCAAAACGAAGGATTAGGGCAGATCCTATACTTAACATATCAACAGTCAAGCCCATACACAATGCACACAACTTCCCAGCTTGGAGACAGCAGCAACTGCCTGAGATGATAGAAAACATTCCTGGTATTGAGAAAAAGAACACTCAGCATGAAACCGAAAGAAGAGAAATAACCCTAAACTACATAAAAGAACATTACCCAAGCAGGAATTGGACCCATGCATATACAGATGGATCAGCCAAAAATTCAATAGAGAATGGAGGAGGAGGAATTCTCCTAAATTTAAAAAATGGAGTGAAAAAAACACATTCAATGGCAACTGGAAAATTTTCAAGTAACTTCAAAGCGGAGGTAGAGGCTTTGAAAACTGCAGCAGAAATGCTCCTGATGGAGGAAAATAAAGAGAAGCAAATAGCTATCTTCACAGATGCAAAGTCAGCTGTCTCAATACTCAAGAGCAATAACAGCACAGAACTAACTGACCTAAGAGCAGCACTCCATGGTCTATGCCAGAAATCCAAAAAAGTTGTAATACAGTGGATCCCATCACATTGCAGTATACCTGGAAACGAAGAGGCTGACAGACTGGCAAAAGAGGGCGGACGACTACCACAGCCTGACATAGACATAACCTATAATGAGGCAAAGAGGTTGATAAAAAGCACTTATAGAACCAAATGGGAATCTGAGCATCCAGGCCATCAGAAGGATGATGCATATTACAAACTCGACCGAAGAGAACAAGTAGCAATCTTCAGACTCCGCACAGGACATAACAGGCTGAAATACCACTTGTTCAATAAACTAAAGATAGGAGATACTGATGAATGTAATTGTAGAACTGGAAAAATGACAGCAAAACATTTGCTGCAGGATTGCCCAACGTATGCAGAACAGAGAAAGATATTTTGGCCCACACCTGCTTCATTTGAGGACAAGCTCTATGGAGATATCAACAAGCTCAAGTTGACCGCAGCTTACTTTAACTACATACAGGTTGACATTTAAAGGTGCATGAAGACCCAGAGGCATGAAATGAAATATTGCTTGGATAGCAAATCCATTATGTGGAAAGTCCAAATCGAAAGCTCGCTGTGTGGGCTTCATAAAAGGTGGAAAAGTGTCCTAGTGGCACGAAATGGAATATTGCTTGATAGCAAATCCATTACGTGGAAAGTCCGAATCAAAAGCCCATTGTGTGGGCTTCATAAAAGGTGGAAAAGTGTCCTAGTGGCATGAAATGGAATATTGCTTGGATAGCAAATCCATTACGTGGAAAGTCCGAATCGAAAGCTCACTGTGTGGATGTCATCTGCAGACTGCATACTTCTGGTTTCCGGAAGAACAGCCTATGGTGAACGGAAGGCCCAATATACGGAAGTGAGGCTAAGCAGCCATGTGCAGGACGTGACGATTCCTTGGGTGAGCCCAGTACCAGAGCGCTATGTATCGGCTCTGCAAGTATGGAAGCCTCCTTGGATGGCGGGGAATGCCCATGGTCTGCCCCTGCCTTCCCTTGAGGGCTGACCAGGATCTTTGGCTGTTCTATATGGACCAGCTGGGATGGGGGATAACACCACAACAGTGAGAGTCAAACGTCCTAAGAAACCCCCGGGAAGGTTAACCCGGTCAACAAATGCCCGCAGAAGTCGGATGTGTCGGCCTAACGGCGCAAGAACGCAGCTCTGCTGTAAACAGGCACAACGCAATCACATCCGAAAAAAAACTCCGGATGAACGAAGAAGAAGAAGAAGAAGAAGATCACAGTTAGTGAAACCATTGCCAGACAAAATACTAGTCATCATAGATCACAATTAGTGAAACCATTGCCAGACAAAATAATAGTCATCATTGATCACAATTAGTGAAACCATTGCCAGACAAAATAATAGTCATCTCACCTACTTGTCCATATCCATGGCTTCATGCAGGGGGTGATCCCTATCTGCAGCAACTCTCAGGTACCATTTGACTTGAAGGACCCTATGCCTGTCTGCCATTGTTGGTAGCGCCAGGATATGCCTCATGCATATAATTGGTTTGTTCTTTACGCACCCCAGGATCACCTGCATGGCCGCATTCTGTATGCGCTCCAACCTTTCAAGCTGGCACTTTGATACTGTCAGCAGCCCTCAATCCATACTCACTGACTGAAATTATTAACTGCTGAAAGAGCCTGTAAAGCATCCTCTGGCCTCTGGTCTAGCAAGCTTGCTGCCATCACTCTTAATGCATTAAGTCCCTTTCCAGCCTTCACCACCAAATGCTCCACATGATCCTTAAAAGCCTTACAAGAAAGAAGGTGCTGCGTGGTCTCGAGATATGGTGTCCGCCTCGAGTGCTGGAAGTACCAGGTTCAAGCCCCGGTGATGACCGGGTTGTTTTCATGCAGACTTCTAGTAATAAAATTTCCCCTAGTCTCTGGGTAGTGAGATTGGATGCCCGTGTGTATTGTTGCGCATATAAAAATCCCTTCGCAGTTTGAAATCGAAAAAGAGTAGCCCAACGGCGCTGCCCGGGCAAAAACTTCGAGTTAAAGATCTACCCAAGTGTTTTCAGGATCCTCGCCGGTGCTATGGAGTTCGTGTACTGAGCTGTGTTTCTCCAGGCTCAGATTTTAGTTAGGAGGAGAGCGGAGCACTTATGGGTTGCACCCATGTGCCATGATGTTGATCCATCGACTAAACTAAACTATTACAAGAAAGAGAGAACCACAAAACAAAACAAGAATACTTAACTTGGGATTTTCTTCTTCTGCATTCATCCGGAGAGTTTTTTTGGACGTGATTGCACTGTGCCTGTTTACAGCAGAGCTGCATTCTTGCGCCGTTAGGCCGATACATCTGACTTCTGCGGGCATTTGTTGACTGGGTTAACCTTCCCGGAACTTGGGATCTGAAGATGTAAATGGGTCAGAACTAGTTGGATCTGAAGATGGTAAATGGGTCAGAACTAGTTGGATCCGAAGATGGTAAATTAAATTTTTCGCTCACTCACTTTTAACTCAAGCGTAGTCCATACATGCTACTTCTAGTAGTGCTGGACTGATTTTTGCATGTGGATTAGCTTTCCCTATTAACAGTATCTCTCTCCATCAGGCAAACCCACTCTGACTTCAGAGGTACTTGTAATTTACGTCCCCAAGTCAAGGATGACAGGTGAACATTTTTAGTCCAACTGTCCGGTGTAGGGGTTGAACCGCTTACCTCGGCATCAGCACACCGGATGTTTAAGAACACGTGTTCTTATTCATTTGGCCATGCTGACCTATATATTGTTTTGTTGATTTGTATTATTTATTTGTTAATAAATAATTTGATCAAAACTTTTGCCTGTATCTCTGTGTGGTTTTCCTGGCATTGACCTTCCTGGTCATAGTTTGTGTTTATGTTTTACAGACTTGGTACAAAAGGTTTGAATGAGAATACAGCATTTAGCCGATGCTATTATATTGTATATATAAATTAAAAATTGTATTGAGGAGGAAACAAAAATGTTAGCAAGCAAAAGAGTTCAATGAGGGGTCACAGTAAAGTGGTCTTGTTGGTTTGATACATACATGCAGATGCTGTATTTCATGCTATAACATATTCCTCCACAATCAAAAATATTCCTGTGTCATTTACAGCTGCAGGAATTTTCACTTATGAAACTTTAGAGAACCTTCATGAGAGAGGAATTGATACTGAATAAGGGAGGAGTTTACCACATGCCTCAACACCTACTAGTCATTCGGCAAGATTAACATTGCCTCAAGTGTGTCCATGGTATTGGGTGAGTACCTGTTTACTTTGAACATCTGTTTTCTGTGCCCTAACCCAACCTTTGTGGAGTTATTTGTATATAATAATATGACTTTTGCATCTAGGGGTTTATAGAGGGTCCTTTATTCGAGATATAATAAATGATAGATGATACATGGTGCTCTTCCTTGCTTGAGAGTCAGGTCATTTGCCTTTGCCTTCAAGGGAATCCTATCCTCTATCTGCAGTAATAGGCTAAGTGCAGTCGACCTCCCCACATTAACTCTCACTCCTTAACTAAACCAGTGACATATATCACCACAATAACATTACTTTGTAACCACCTTCACAAGACAGCAAGAACACTCTTCGTTCTAACTATAGATTTTAATATATCTGTTAACAATGGGTTATGTGCATTCTAAAATCTCTGCCTTCCTAAATCAACAAACATAATTAACAAAATACCATCCTCTGTGTAGCGCATCCTGTGCACACACACATCCCACAACAACACTGACCCCACAACCAATTTCCCCACCATAATATCAACATCCATATTTGGAATGCTTTTCCATCCAGAATAACCATCTTCAGTAAATACAGTAATATATGCCATGACATAAACAAAATTACATGTATTAAACCTTCTCTACTACGAAAATTAATCCTTTCCTTTGGTATCTGGTTGTGGCTTAGATTGTTCTCCTAATTAACCCTTGGATTGGACAATCCTGCACTCAAGAACAAGGTACTGTCAACCCAACACAGAGCTTTATAATCCACTGAACGTAAGCTCCATTATCTAAACAGGATATGACAATATTTAACAGTCTCCTCTCTAACGCTTTCCATCTATGAAAGAGAAAGGGGATTCATCTCCTTCTTGATGTACCTTATAACTCGATATAGCACTGTCTTATCGTTCTCTGACTGTATCTCTATATGAAATGGGGATGCTGGAATATTGCTTGTGGAACATCGCAGACAGATGTAAGTAATGTCTACGATTCTTTTCCGCTATGCGATAAGGATGATACACGATGATAATGAATGAGGTCGGCATCTTCTTTCGGGGCCCTTTCCTCTTGTAGAGGGTTTGGAGAGTGATGTGAATCTGCATTTTGAACTGGCAATTCTACCAATGGCTGGTTCGCTCTCATGAGTTGAGCTCTTGGAATCAGGACTAGGAAAACAAGGCATTCTGTAAAGCGCTGATTGTAAGGGTTTCGAGCGGCAAATCCAATTGCGTGTAGTGGTTCTGACTCTTAAGCGACGGCAAAGGTAGAATCCAAAACATGGTTTGTATAACGTGGATACAATTATAGGAGTGCCGTCTCGTTTTCAGCCCCATATAGACGCTTGATCTTGCACCCGTTTATCTGTATTTTAATGTTCTTAGTCCGCGTTCTGCAGACGAATTGAGTGGGATTTATGATATCCACTTTTCTGTACTAGCTTTGTTCTAAGCGGCACAGCACACGTAATCTCTTCCATAGATAATTAGTTGTATGTCTGACAACTACTGCCGTTACTCTTCCATGGTGTAATCACTGGAGATCGGAAAGTTCCAGGGGGATAACTAAGATTTGCCTTCAACTTGTCATTGGTCATTCTAAGAGGAGTTGTCTCCTTTCTCTAGGACTATTTGTGATGACTCTCCAGCATACTATTTTTCATAATTTGGGTCTGCTTTCTGTCAGTACCCCCTATTATGTACGTTTTTCTTCTCTGGGTTTTTTTCAAATTATAGCATGGGTTTGATTCCTTCGGTTTCCCATACTATAAAAAGGCCTTGTTTTTCCACCGCCAACTGTGCGTTTCTTCAGCGCCTTCAATAGGAAAGAAACAAACAAACTTATGTATATTTGACAGCGTATCAATTGGTATTTGAAACAAACACACACACACACACACACACACACACACACACACACACACAGAACATAAACAACACAGGAATGGGGAAGGGGGGCCTTCCCACCCTATCTCTCTGTGAATTAAGCTGTCCCCAATGCAATGGGGGGGGGGGGGGGGGGGGGGTTTGAGTGCTTGCTTGTAGCCTAGCCGGATTTTAGTCTGGCGGTCTCGTGACTACAAAATCTAACTGCTGTTACAACACGATCAGACACTTCGACTGCTTACAAGACAAACAAAACATCACGAAACACACACTCTCACGGCACATGGGAACCACGTATTTATGAGAGAACACATATAATCGTACTCTAGAATCATGTAGTGATCACCCACATAATATGGATCTTCCCTCCTCCCATGACCTCTGGTAGCACAAAGGGGGGGGGGGGGGGGGTGGTAAAATATCTTCTTCTTCCTGCATCAACACGGCCTTAGTTAGCTGAACATAAACTCAGGTCATATAGGCAGTCCCACGAATTAGCCTTGCGGACTACCGCTAGGCAGACACGGCACCTTTCCTGGAGACACAGAGTGTCCACTTCTCATTCCCTATGAGATTATACTCATGGAAAAACATCCACCAATTTCCCTGTCCTATTCTTTAAACAGGTTACCTCATGATTCACACCGATATATGTTTCCATGTACGACTTTATAAGTATGCACTTTTGAGTACACTAGTGTTCACTTAAGGTCTAGAAAAGGCGTTCATATTTCTAGAGAACCTAGGTTCAGATATGGAATTAGAGTGAACCGATATTTCTGCTTCCAAATCGCAGATGATAGTGGGGTAGTTTCCCCCCATAGATATTAGCATCTTAGCACGATAACAATGTAAGCATAGATCTTCGCATGAATGGCCTAGGGCATTCTTTCTGCAGAAACGAGAATCAGGCTATCTTTGCAAGAAGTAATTATGGAGTTTACGTCACCCAAATTTACATCAAATACCAATATTTGTATTTATCATAAAATTACAGGTATTACATTTCAAAAAACTTATTAGCTTACCATAGCACTGAGAAAGCACAGTTAGTAAAAATGCACTTCCCTAACGCCTACATTTTCGACTTGAGGGCGGTTCAAAATTCAAGTGCCGATATCGCTTTGCTGATGGTTAAATAGCCCTGTTAATTAAGCTATTTTTTGCTAACTGTGACATTCTTCTGCGTTGCCTTTTAAAGGGAATATAAAAAAACCCCGCATGAAGCGGCATTTCGCAGAAACCCCTTTTCCTGCAAAAACCCTATATGCACTACCCGCAAACCCCTGAATGAAAGTGTATGCAACTGCTCGAGGCGACCGTTATGCCACAACTTGACATAATCTATCTGGCTGATGCGTTTCCCTGACATAACCCTCTCAACAGTGGACAGAGAAGAGGTGCCGGTATTGTGTCACTTATTTGCATATACATGTCTAATGTGTCAAATCAAAAATTTCTTACAAACTTTAGTAATGAACTTCTCAGGGATTTAATGAAGCAGAAACAGAATATCTAACCCTTGGGGTAAAGGTGGGGATATACTTTACTAAGACCCCAGTTGTACCAGAAGACCACCGTCTTGTAGAACAGGAGGATGGGGGGAATCTAGATCTTTTCTTTGTGATTTTTGCAGATCTTTAGATAAGTTACAAAACCCTGCACCTATTGCTCACTATGAACTCTGACAGTTCAGTTTGCCTTGTTTCTCCCCAAAAAGTAATGAAAAGACTGGCAGTTCAGTTTGCCTTGTTTCTCACAGAAGTAATGAAAAAAGACTGACAGTTCAGTTTGCCTTGTTTCTCACAGAAAAAATAATGAAAGGGGACATGAGGCAAGTCTGGTCCCCCAGCATCAGCAGAAATGGGATGCCAGTAACATTCCCCCCTCATGCAGTAGTGAACCCCAGGTGGGGTTCGGAGATAGTGAGATTGTATTTCACAATTTCCCATCATGCAGTAGTGAACCCCATGGTGGCTTAAGAGTAATGAAATTGTGTTTTTACAATTTCCCCTCATGCAATAGTTAACTCATAGGTGGCTTCAGAGATAGTGAGATTGTTTTTCACAATTTCCCATAATGGGAGTTTGTGAACCCACATGGTGGCTTCACAGATAGTGAAATTGTGTTTCACAATTTCCCATTTAGCAGTAGTGAACCCACATGGTGGCTTCAGAGATAGTGAAATTGTGTTTTTACAATTTCCTATCATGCAGTTGTGAACCCACACAGTGACCTCCGGGGATAGTGAAATTGTGTTTCACAATTTCCCATCATGCAGTAGTGAACCCCCACAGTGGTCTCAGAGATAGTGAGATTTTATTTTCCCCAATTCCCCCTCATGCATTAGTTAACTCATATGGTGGCTTCGGAGATAGTGAAATTTTGTTTTTACAATTCCCCGTCATACCAAGTTGAGGGATTGAAATCACCACAGTTGATGTGAAAATACCACTTCCCCTTGATTTTATGGTATGTGGCATCATCTATTCAGGGCAGCATTTTTAAAAATACTGAACTAACATTGCCTAGTAATTCACAAATAACCAAAATGCGGGGTTGATTGTGATGTCCCCGTAAATAACATGAAAGTAACTTTACAAAGCAGGAGTTGAATGAATACCAAGTTTTCACCAGCATTTCCAAGCCATCTTGAAGTAAACCAAACATTTGAAAAATATTACGATATATTCTGAAACCTTGTCATATGGTGTGAACTAATCACGAATGCTTTTGAAATTCATCATGACACCTGGGAGAAATGCAGCCAGAGACCAAAATTCAGGGGGGGCATCATTACGCAAGGGTGCAGTCACATATGAGGCAACCGGACTGCAAGAGCTGTGAAGAAAAAAACAGGCCCGAAAAACCACTGCAGGAAATCCTCCTCCGGAAATGTCAAGCATTCTTTGTCCCCATTGTCAAAGAACATTTCGAGCCACAATAGGCCCTTTTCAGCCATCTTAGAACTCAGGGCTCCATACTTTCAACCCCAAATGGGTGAAATGAATTGGGCATCATCATTCTTGATGTACAAACAACAAACAATGAAATCAACACATCAAGTGACATATCAACTAAATTTGGGTAATTTTTGCTTCTCTAAAATCAGAAAATCTGTAAAAAATGGTATCAGAACAATAAGTTCTTATATTCTTTCCTTTTCATGATGAGAGGCTTTCAAGGGAAAATTTTTTTTCCTGTCTTCTCCTGTCTCTTCTTTCATTGTATTTCCACATGTTACAAGCCCAGGTAATTACCGTTTATAAATACCGGTTGTAAATACCTGGATGGCTTGACCTTTTGATATATGGTGACAAGAACCCAGGCCTGGTCAACAACTCTGGTGATCATGTAAGATGGTGAACTATGACAGCCCAGTTTTATCTTCTTTTTAAAATAAATCTTTGTAATATATTCATAATAGTATTTGTTCTCCTGTTACGTTTACTTGAGAAAATAAAATGCTCATTATTAACTTTAAGTAGATTGTTATAGATAAAGAGAATACAGAGGAAGGTAGAATTAATATGGAGCAAGAGCCAAAAATGACCAGATATAATGTAATGAACACCCATAAATCAACGGAGGTCAAACAGGTTTTTCACTTTAGTATGAAGAAGTCCAGACATGTACCAGGAAGGGGTATGGGCCCTCCCCTTTTCCCATGTATTCACTCCCAAAGTGCACTTCTCCTGTCTCTTCACCCAAACTGATGCCCTGATTGTAGAACTCTTCACCATCTGAGTCATAAATGGCATGTTCATTTAGTAATAAAGTCCTGGTTGTTTGAGAAATGACGCCCGCAAAACAGATTTTTTCATGTTAGGAAACAGGAAGAAATCATTGGAGCCAGGCTATCCACATACTTTCCCAAAAATTTTCTTTAGGAGCTACCAGAAGAAATTTAAAAGCAAAAAACAGGGGTGCGTCCAGAAACATTTGTCTGTTTTTTGGGTAATGTGCCCAGCAGGGCAGATATGGCATCAGCCCCCATCCACCACACTCACTGGACTTTTTTCCCGTTTTCCCAAAAATAAAGAGGGTGTTTCATGGGTATCTTTCTTTACATCCAGGGCTTGATGATTGAACTGGAGATATAGTTTTTGGTCACAGGCAGGCCAGTTCTACCCAAACAAGGGAAATGAGATTTGGGGAAGAAGTGCATCACCTTGAGAATGATTAAAGTTCCCCCCATTTTCCAGCCACATGCCCTGACTGCTTCATACAAAATGCAAAACTTCTAACCACAAACCCTTTTAGATTTAATGTTCTAGGAAGTGATGTTTTTTGTCTTTTTTTTGCTAGTTTAGATATTCTGGCATGCTAAAAAATGTAGTCCCCTTTAGACTCATTTAGTAAAATTTTTTAAAAACACTGGTTTAGCATCCTTTGTCATTTCTGGGTTTTCAGATAGACCAAACCGTCAATATTTCCTGCATTCATTAAAAGGGGAAACAAAACCGGGCTGTGGGTTTTTAAATTTTGATGGTATATAATTTGCTTTTCTTACAAGTATAACAAAGCTTGTTATATTACTAATTATCCACTGCTCGATGTGGAACTAAAATGCTAGCAAATTAGATTATTTGGCAAAAATATATAAAAAATTGTGATTGTATTTTTTAAGAAAAAGTGCAGCACCTTATTTTTTCAACATTCCAAAGCATGTAAGCACTGCTTTACCACTGAATCATTTGATTATGAATATAAAAAGTCATGTTTTTGAGGGATCTTTTTCTGTTGTTCAATTCTTGAAGAAAAATATATTGTGGAAAACCTCGCGTGTTTTATGTTTGTAGAGCATCATTTTCCAATAAAGGAGTCTAACAAATAATAAGAGTATGCATACTGGAGAGAAACAATACAAATGTGAATTTGTGGAAATATATTTACTAAAAATGAAAAATCTAATACAACATAAGAGAATACATAATGGTGAAAGCTTTACAACTGTGAATTTGTGGAGTATCTTTTTCTTCTGTTTTAAATCTTCAAAACACAACAAAGACATACTGGAGACAAGCTTTACAAATGTATGATTGTGGAGCTTCATTTGCCCATAGTTTTTTAGTATAATACAACATTTAATGAAACATATGGGGAAAAAGCCATACAAATGTGATGATTGTGGAGCTTTATTTTTCCCCTAGTTGTAGTATAATACAACATTTAATGAAAAATACTGGAGAGAAGCCATACAAATGTGATGATTGTGGACTTCATTTGCCTATAGTTTTAGTATAATACAACATTTAATGAAACATACTGGAGAGAAGCCATACACATGTGATGATTGTTTCAGCTTCATTTACTTTTAGTTCCAGTCTAGTAAACACAAACATTTACATACTGGTGAGAAACCTTACAAATGTGATATGTGTGGCGCACATTTACTAAAAGTTTTAGCTATAGCACGACATATTAGAACACATACTGGGGAGAAGGGCCCTACAAATGTGATGTGTGTGGGCATCATTTACTAGTCGTTCAATCTAATAAAAAACATTAGAACACATACTGGGAGAAACCATTCAAATGTGATGTATTTGGAGCAAACATTTACTCAGTGTTCACATCTCAATCGCACAAAAGAATACATAATGGTGAGAAGCCTTTCATATGTGATGTATGTGGAGCATCATTTACTAATCGTTTTAGCTCTAAAAAACATATTAGAAGACATACGGGGGAGAAACCATTCAAATGTGATGTGTGTGGGGCTACATTTGCTTCTAGTTCACATCTGCAACGGCACAAAAGATCACATACTGGTGAGAAGCCTGACATATGTGATGTATGTGGAGCATCATTTACTAGTCGTTCAGCTCTAAAAAGACATATTAGAAGACATACTGGTGAGAAAACCTTACAGATGTGATGTATGTGGAGCATCATTTACTAATAGTTCACTATAGCACCCACACATTAGAACACATACTGGTGAGAAGCCATTCAAATGTAGTATGTGGGGCATCATTTACTCAGTTTTCACATCTAAAACAACACATTAGAACACATACTGGTGAGAAAACCGTTCAAATGTGATGTATGTGGAGCATCATTTACTCAGTGTTCACATCTGCAAAAGCACAAAAAGATCACATACTGGTGAGAACCATACAAATGTGATGTGTGTGGAGCATCATTTACTAGTCGGGCAGATCTAATAAAACACATTCGAATACATACTGGTGAGAAACCATTCAAAAGTGATGTATGTGGAGCATCATTTACAATAGTTTTAGCTATAGCACGACACATTAGAACACATACTGGTGAGAAGCCATTTAAATGTGATGTGTGGGGGGGCTGCATTTGCTTCTAGTTCACATCTACAACAGCACAAAAGATCACATACTGGTGAGAAGCCTTACAGATGTGATGTGTGTGGAGCAAAATTTACTCAGTTTTTCACCCTCTACAACAGCACAAAAAATCACATACTGGTGAGAAAGCCGTTCAAATGTGATGTATGTGGAGCATCATTTACTCGTGTTTACATCTGGGAACGGCAAAAAAAGATCACATACTGGTGAGAAGCCATACAAATGTGATGTGTGTGGAGCATCATTTACTAGTCGTTCAATCTAAAAAGACATATTAGAAGACATACTGGGGAGAAGGGCCCTTTCAGATGTGATGTGTGTGGAGCATCATTTACTCAGTGTTCAAACTAAATCAACACATTAGAACACATACTGGTGAGTGCTAGACGGTGATTTGCGATAAACAATGAAAACATCATCAAAACGATCAATGATCCAGGGGTGCACCAATCCAGCAGAATGCAGAAACATAATACCACACAGTGATCAAGTACCGAGCCGGTATTAGTCATGCTGAGGCTCTATTATTTGCCTATGTCCAAGCTTGTTACAACATTAATAATACTATGAGAACATTACAATTGGTTGGTACCGTGCCTGTTATGGCCAGGTGGGATGGTAGTGAAAAAAAATTAAATATGAATAGGATGAATGTTGAACATATTAACTACTTGCCTACTATAATGTCCCGTTATCCTGTCCTTCAGCAATCTGCCTCTGTGTCACCTTGCTCTGACTTTCTAAGTCCCATTCTGATACGGTTGCATCTGCTCCATGATTTTCGGGTGATATACATCATGTATTAATACTCTCATCCCCTCTTCAATATTTGTTAGCCTCAGAGTGGTGTCCTGCCAGTACATAATTTATCTCGTTCCTGAGAATCGAATCGTGCTGCCTCCTTTGTCAAGCTCTAAGATCTGACTGTTTGTTGTTGTTGACAATCTCTCTGACGTTTTCTCCTTTTTACATCACATCGTTGGTTTCTCGTAAAAGTTGGTTCGCGATTTTCTCACCAACTCTTATTTTACGTCATTTCTTCTTCTTCTTCTTCTTCGTTCATCCGGAGTTTTTTTTCGGATGTGATTGCGTTAGTGCCTGTTTACAGCAGAGCTGCGTTCTTGCGCCGTTAGGCCGACACATCCGACTTCTGCGGGCATTTGTTGACCGGGTTAACCTTCCCGGGGGTTTCTTAGGACGTTTGACTCTCACTGTTGTGGTGTTATCCCCCATCCCAGCTGGTCCATATAGAACAGCCAAAGATCCTGGTCAGCCCTCAAGGGAAGGCAGGGGCAGACCATGGGCATTCCCCGCCATCCAAGGAGGCTTCCATACTTGCAGAGCCGATACATAGCACTCTGGTACTGGGCTCACCCAAGGAATCGTCACGTCCTGCACATGGCTGCTTAGCCTCACTTCCGTATATTGGGCCTTCCGTTCACCATAGGCTGTTCTTCCGGAAGGAAACCAGAAGTATGCAGTCTGCAGATGACATCCACACAGTGAGCTTTCGATTCGGACTTTCCACGTAATGGATTTGCTATCCAAGCAATATTCCATTTCATGCCACTAGGACACTTTTCCACCTTTTATGAAGCCCACACAATGGGCTTTTGATTCGGACTTTCCACGTAATGGATTTGCTATCAAGCAATATTCCATTTCGTGCCACTAGGACACTTTTCCACCTTTTATGAAGCCCACACAGCGAGCTTTCGATTTGGACTTTCCACATAATGGATTTGCTATCCAAGCAATATTTCATTTCATGCCTCTGGGTCTTCATGCACCTTTAAATGTCAACCTGTATGTAGTTAAAGTAAGCTGCGGTCAACTTGAGCTTGTTGATATCTCCATAGAGCTTGTCCTCAAATGAAGCAGGTGTGGGCCAAAATATCTTTCTCTGTTCTGCATACGTTGGGCAATCCTGCAGCAAATGTTTTGCTGTCATTTTTCCAGTTCTACAATTACATTCATCAGTATCTCCTATCTTTAGTTTATTGAACAAGTGGTATTTCAGCCTGTTATGTCCTGTGCGGAGTCTGAAGATTGCTACTTGTTCTCTTCGGTCGAGTTTGTAATATGCATCATCCTTCTGATGGCCTGGATGCTCAGATTCCCATTTGGTTCTATAAGTGCTTTTTATCAACCTCTTTGCCTCATTATAGGTTATGTCTATGTCAGGCTGTGGTAGTCGTCCGCCCTCTTTTGCCAGTCTGTCAGCCTCTTCGTTTCCAGGTATACTGCAATGTGATGGGATCCACTGTATTACAACTTTTTTGGATTTCTGGCATAGACCATGGAGTGCTGCTCTTAGGTCAGTTAGTTCTGTGCTGTTATTGCTCTGAGTATTGAGACAGCTGACTTTGCATCTGTGAAGATAGCTATTTGCTTCTCTTTATTTTCCTCCATCAGGAGCATTTCTGCTGCAGTTTTCAAAGCCTCTACCTCCGCTTTGAAGTTACTTGAAAATTTCCAGTTGCCATTGAATGTGTTTTTTTCACTCCATTTTTAAATTTAGGAGAATTCCTCCTCCTCCATTCTCTATTGAATTTTTGGCTGATCCATCTGTATATGCATGGGTCCAATTCCTGCTTGGGTAATGTTCTTTTATGTAGTTTAGGTTATTTCTCTTCTTTCGGTTTCATGCTGAGTGTTCTTTTTCTCAATACCAGGAATGTTTTCTATCATCTCAGGCAGTTGCTGCTGTCTCCAAGCTGGGAAGTTGTGTGCATTGTGTATGGGCTTGGACTGTTGATATGTTAAGTATAGGATCTGCCCTAATCCTTCGTTTTGCAGTTTCTACAAAGTTGCTACGCTTCAGTCTTCCCTTTCCAAAACCATTAAATCTGTTGTACATAGGGTGGTTCTGTCAATCTTCTTAAATTTTTCTGCTTGTTGCTGGGCTCTGCTATCTCTTCTATCCTGCATTGGTTGTAAACAAGTGATCTTTTCTAGTTCATTAATAGGCGTTGTCTTCAGGCTTCCAGTTATGATTCGCATTCCTTATTTTGTTAAAGTTTGACTTAGCTGCTGTTGCCCAAGCTGCAATGCCATATTCCAGTACTGGCCTCACCCGTCCAGTATATAACTTCTTGAGAACTTTCTCATCTGCTCCCCACGTTGTACCAGCAAGCTTTTTCATGATTGCCATTCTCTGCCTTGCTCTTGTTCGATTTTTCTCAACCTGTGTCTTCCATGTCAGGCGACGATCAAAGGTGACTCCTAGATAGTTTGGATTTTCTTCATGGCGCAATATTTTTCCATTCAATACCAGCTTAGGTTGCTGAGTTTTATTTGAGAGGGAGAACACTGTGCATGTTGTTTTCTCCTCACTTATCTTCACTAGCCATGATTTTGACCAGTCCTCTAGCGCTAATAAGGCTTGCTGTATTCTGCTGTTAGCTGTACTAATATATTCTTCAGATGTCCATATGGCTAGGTCATCTGCAAAGGAGGATGTGTGTACTCTGGCTGGAAAATTTTCTGTGATGTCATTTATATATGCTAGGAATAATGTTGGTGAAAGAACTCCTCCTTGGGGGACACCTTGCTCCAGCAGCATCATTTTGCTTGTTTGTCCTTGTACTTTTGTCCTGGCAGTTCTGTTCTCAAGGTAGTGGCTGATCCATTTATACATTTTTCCACAAACATGCATGTTTTGCAGTGTTTACTTTCAGTCCTTCTTCCATACTTTATCAAATGCTTTTTCTAAATCTATCCAGACTGCTAGTGTGTGCTTTTTCTCTTGGAAGGCATCCTCTATTTCCTGAGCTATATAGGTTATTTGATCTTCAGTGGATCTGTATTTTCTGAATCCTGCTTGGTGTGGTGTTAAGAGTTTGTTTTCTTCCAGATGCCATGTTAGCCTGCCATTGATAATGCGTTCCATTAATTTTCCTACACAGCTCAGTAGACTGATAGGTCGATAGCCATTTGGTTCTTCCAGGTCTTTTCCTTTCTTTGGGACTGGTATTAGTATAGCTTCCTTCCATGCCTGTGGGACTATTCCTCTCTTCCAGCTGTTATTTAGGACTGCTAGTAGTTTCTTCTTGCCTTGGTGCCTAGTCCTATTAGCATTTCATTTGTGATTCCATCCTTTCCTGGTGATTTCTTCTTTTTTAGGGTATTCATTGCCTGTTCCATTTCTTCCATTGTTAGATTTGCCATCATATATTCTGCTGCTGTCTCTGTATTTCTATGATGTATCTGTTTGTCTTTGATTGCTTTCTTCTGTTCGGTTGTAATATCAATGTGGTTTGCATTTGCATAGTGTTCCATTAGTGCATTTGCAGCCTTTTTGCCTGTAAGCAAGGCATTTCCTTGTTTAATTGTTATTTGTTTGTTTCTAGGTCATTCATTGTTCATGGCTTTCACTAGTTTCCATAGTTTGTTTTCCATCCCTGTCAAAATTCAGGTTTTCTGTTTTTTCCCTCAACAATCTCTTGTTGTTTGATTTACTGTTCTTTTATATTTTGCTGAGATGGCTTTGAGAGAGATGTTTGCTTCAATTGTTTGTTCTCTCTCTGCTGTCTTCCTGGCATCTTCAACTTTGTCCTCCAAACTTGTAGTTCTTCAGTCCAGTATGGTTTGTAATTTTTCCTCGCTCCTCTTGGAATGGACTCAGTGGCTGCCTGTATTATCGCTCTGTTTAGACTTTCCACCATTTGCTTTATGTTGCCATATCGTGTATTTATGTTTTCACAATATTTGTCTGTTAGTATGGCAAATCTGTCCCAATCTGCTCGTTTGTAATTCCAGCGGGGCAAGGGCTTTTGCTCCTGTGGAACATACTCCATATTCATTTCAAGCTTGATTGGTCTGTGGTCACTACCTGCTAATTGTCCAGCACATGGCGATCGATTTGTGGAGGATGTCTCCTGTGCAGAAAGCTAAGTCTGGAGTAGAAGTGGTAAGCCATCTTCTGGAGTAGAAGCTCGGTGTGTCATCCGCTTTGTTGAGTAGATGGAGATTTGAGTCTATTTCCCAGTCCTCCAATTCATCTCCTCTTTTGTCAGTATCTGGGTATCCCCATCTTTCTGAACGGCTATTAAAGTCTCCGACAATAATGCAGTTTGTGTCAGTTATTTTCATGTTTGAGAGTGTAAGGTCCTTATCTGCTGGGCTATACAGATTGTAGATTCTTATTTTCACGTCCTTTATCATTATATCAACACCTATAATTTCCGTTTGGTTGTCAGAGATCACAGATACTTCGCTGCAAGGTATTGTATTTCGTGTAAGTATTAGAACTCCTCCTTTGTGTCCTTCGCGGTCGAAACGTGTGGCCTGATATCCTCTGACTGAGAATTTGTGATTGGCGTTGAGGTGTGTCTCTTGAATGCATGCCACATCTATTCTATCTTTATGAAGACGCTGTGTTAGGGAGTCTTTCTTCTTGTAAACTCCTTCGGCATTCCACTGTAGTATGTTGAGTGTCCGGGTATTTGGTCAATAGCTCTTAACCTACTCCTCTGTGCCTTGACTCCACAGCACAGGGGAAGGTGACCACCAGTAGTCATGGGTGGACCCCCTCGAGGCAGGGGGCCCGGCACTATCACCGCCTGATGGGACTTCACGGATTAGCACCATATCGATTAATTTTGATTTGTGACATCATGAATTAAGTTACGTTGCACTGCTTTGTCAAGCCTGTGGCTCAGTACATCCGATTTCGACAAGCATTTATTCGGGATGCTTTCCCTAGCCTTTGACTGTCCCCAGTCTACCTACAAGGCAGCAGGTTTCACGTTGCACTGCTTTGTCAAGCCTGTGGCTCAGTACATCCGATTTCGACAAGCATGTATTTGGGGTGCTTTCCCTAGCCTTTGACTGTCCCCAGTCTACCTACAAGGCAGCAGGTTTGTGTGTCTCTTCGTCTGGTCCCTCTCCCTTGACCTGTCCGACATGGGTGGCCCTACCAGTAGCTGTGCTACCGTCGGCATAGCTCTTGGGGTCATTGGGACGCACAAGCCCCTCTACCTCGTCACGGTGGACACACAGCAGAGGGGTTACGTCATTTCATCTGCTCTGCTACTTGGCAGTAAGAAGCCATTCAAATGTGATGTATGTGGAGCATCATTTACTCAGTGTTCACATCTAAAAGAACACATTAGAACACATACTGGTGAGAAGCCATTCAAATGAGATGTGTGTGAAGCATCATTTACTGTTAGATCAGGTCTAGAACGACACAAAAGAGCACATACTGATGATTGAAGAGAGGAATACAAAGTGGTTAAGAACATGAGTCTTAATAAAGAGTTCAGAAAGCAGATACAGGATTCAAGAACAATACAAAAAAAAAAAGGGGTAGTACAATTTTTTCCCAATAGCTAAA